>NW_026467220.1:0-13484 GCF_026875155.1 Cherax quadricarinatus
AAATAAATTCCATTTGTTTTTTTTATTCACTAATAATTTTTTTATTAAAACCAAAAAATAGAAGATTTGTGTTTGCAATACTGTAATAATTGTAAAAAATAATCACCATATTTTGAATGATATTAGACCCCCACGGGCGTTATTAACTTGGGGTTGTTTTTTTTACTCTTGAATATCGGCAAAAATTAACTTTATGCTACTTGGCTCATTTTCAACCATTTCCATCTAAAAACAACAAAATATCACTTTTTTCTGAAATATTCTTCCAAATGCAAATACAACAATAAAAACATCAAAAAAACATGCAAAGTCGCTGTTTTAATCAAAAAAATCATGATTTCATTTTTTTTTCTCTCTTTATCACAGTGTGTGCAGGATCTGTTTTATGTTGCACAAAACCCACATGATGTATTCTCTCAACTGGGCCCCCAAATGTCCCCACTCACAGTTTATCAAGTGAGCTAGTCATGACGTAGCAATTTTGGCCCCGAACGAAACCCGTAGTCTAGGGGACAACCCTGAAAGGGTTAAAATACTGGTTAATGCGAGTGAGAGGTAGAACAATTAAATGAATAAACAAGAGAGATAATAAGGTAGAAGGTTCAAGAGTTATGTAAACAAACTTTGTTTTTGTTGTTACCAGCCCCGGACACGAAGGGTTTTCTGTCACTCGTAAAGCCGACCAGAAAAACACTCATATTTGTTAATTTAATGTTTATTGTTATGTCATGTTTTTTATAAAATTTTTGAAAAAAAAAAAAAATATTTTGGTTAAGAAAAAGTCAATTAAATGTTTTATAAACATTTACTGCACCTCAGTTATTAATTGTTTTTTACATTAAAAATATGGCATCTTCAAGCCCAATTACATCTTAAAGAGGGGCTTGAGAAAAGGGAAGACAGAAAGACCACGGGAGACAGAAAGACAGATAGGTAACAGAAAGACACACCGGGTTGACAAAGACAGCATACGGAGACAAAAGACACACACAGGTAGACATAAAGAAGAACACAATAACAGAAAGATCACGGGGTAATAGAAAGACAACACAAGGAAAACAGACACGGGTAACATAAAACAGACAGACACGGGTAGCATAAAACAACCACGGGAGACAGAAAACACACGGGAACATAAAGACAACACACAGGAGACAAAAAGACCACGGTAACAAAAAAGACCACAGGTAGACAGAAAACAACGGGTAAACAAAAAGAAGACCACGGGTAACAGAAAAACAATAAACAGACACACAGAGATACAGACAGAACAGAATACGGGCAACAACACAACGGGTTTAGTGCAAAAGTGAAAACAATATTCAAGAGTAAAGCCTTTTGCCACAATCTCACGCAAGATTAGACTTCATCTTGGGGGCCATGGTAAATTATGCCCAGTTAGTACATTTTAATACATATATCTGCGATACAACGGGGTTACTCAAACTGATGCTGCCTGCATGACCTTCCGCCGCAATTTTGTAAATACAGTGCCCCCCCGGTTAACGATATTTTTTCACTCCAGAATTTTTTCAGGTGCCAGACTGACGAATTTTGTTCCCAAAAGGGAAATATTTGAAGTAATTTTCCATTTAAAACCCCTCAAACAACACGTACAAACGCATTTACTAAATACACTTACATAATTGGTCGCATGGGGGGTTCGTTATGGGGGGGGTCCACTGTTTTGTACAGTGGTTGCATCAGCCGGCCCACCCAGCTACCAGATGCATGGTCAAAAGTCGGTGGACTAGTTGAGCAGGTCGTAATCGGATGGTAGGTGTATTAAGTGGTTTTCGAGAAGTCTTAAATTGATTTTCAGACCGGGTTATTTTAGTTTTTTTTTTTTTAACAAGTGGGGGCCGCTCCCATGAAGCAGGGGACCCAAAAAGAAAGAAAACCCCCAAAAAAAATCTTTCATCATCATTCAACACTTTCACCTCACTCCACATAATCACTTTTTTTGCAGGGGGGTGCTCAAAACAACTTTTTAGAAGTATAACAAAATAAAGATAACAACAATCCCCCCAAAACTGCCAATACCCAAACCCCTCCATTAGAGTCAGGCACTGACCTCCCTTTTCCGGGACTAAACCCACATAAAAAAAATAACCCGGGTTTCCCTGAACCCTTTCACAAAATATTCCCTTTGCTCAAACCAACAGATCGTCAGGTCCCAAATACTTTTTTCGTCTCCTTTCACTCCTATCGAACACACCCCACCCCGCGGAAGTCCAAACCCCTCGCCCACAAAACCCCCCTTTACCCCTTCCTTCCCAACCTTTTCAGACCCCCCCTCCCCCAACCTTCCTTTCCCCCTAAATTTAAAACTCCCCAGTCATTCTACCTTATCCAGTCTCTAAATGATCAACCACCTCAACCCCCCCTCTTCAGTCTCTGACTAATACTTTTATTAATTCCACACCTCCTTTTTTCCCAACTCCAAATTTCTGCATAATATTTAACCACACACGCCCCTTAAAAGGGACATCTCCAGTGCCTCCAACGCCTCCCACTCAGCATTTAAAAAACCCGGGCTTCACACCCAAAAAGAGTGTTGGTACCTTACTTTACAACCCTCAATCACCCTCACCTTTTTCCCTCACCCAAATTTCATATTAACCTCATCCTTCAAAATCCACCACTACACATCAACCCCCAAATACTAAAAATTTTCACTTCTTCCTACCCCCCCCCCTTTTTATACCCAAATTTTTCTTTTCAAATCTTTTTGATACCCTCATCCCCTTACTCTTTTCTATGTTCACTTTCAACTTTCATTTTTACACCACTCTCAAACCATCCCCAACCTTTGCGTTTTTTTTTTAGAATCTCCTATAAGCACATACACACAAAAAAACTGTGTCCCAAATTTCCCAGTTTGTATTTTATTCCCCAAATTTTAAACCCACCCCCCTCCCAACACCCCACATCACTTTTTTACAAAACCCCCTCTATAAATTATTAAATAACCTGGTGACATTCACATCCCTTCTAATTCCTCTTTCACCGTAATAGTCTCCCCTCTTCTACACACCCCAACCTGACCTCATATCCTCATAAAAACTCTTTTAAATTTTAGTAACTTACCCCCCTTTCATATATGTACTTTCAAAATCTGCCACATTGCTCCTTTTCCACTCTATCAATGCCTTTTCCCCCCAAAATCAATAAAAACTTCCTTACCTTTTTCTAAATATTTTTACATATATGCTTCAATCAAAAACTTTATCTACCGTCCCCCCACCCACTCATAAAACCTCCCTGCTCACCGCAATCCTACTTATGTCTTAGCCTAATTCTTTCAATTATACCCTACAACACTTTTCCTGGGATACTCAGTAAACTTTCTCCCTATAATTTTTTTCAAACTTTTTTTTCCCCCTTCCCTTTTTAAAAAAGGGGCTATACATGCTCTCCCCCATCCCTAGGGACCCTTCCCCTCTTTCATACATTTATTAAACAAAAATACCAACCCCTCCAACGTATATCCCCCCCCTCTTAACATTTTTGTCATATCCCATCATTACTTTTATCTTCTGGGAATAATTCCATTTTTTGGGGGCCCCTTTTTGTGCATAGATTTTTACACATTGATATGGACACGGTTTTGGGCATTGTCCTGTTTTAAGGGTTTGGGAAGGGGAATTTTTAGTTGAGGGGTTTTTTATTTCTGTATTGTTTTTTAATTTGGCACAAAATAAGTTGGGTGTTTTTAATGGGAGCAATTTTAAAAATTTTAAAAATTGGGGGGATATGCGTCGGGGGTGGGGAACTTTTATCATTCTGACTGCTGCCTTTTTCTGGGGTTTTTAGGGGGTTTTTGGTATTAGTTGTTCATCCCCCTGCACAAATTTCCCTTAAATAAAGGGTATATGAGTGAAAGGTACAGTGCCGGGGAGCTATTTGGAACGTAGGCGATCTTTTTATATGCCTACTCTTAGAAGTTTTCTTTTTATTTGTTGAAAGAAAGTGTCTGGAACTTTTGGTTTCTGTCAAGGTGGATACCTAGGAATTTTCCCCCCTGCCAAGTCTTGACTGGGGATCCATTTAGCGTTTTGTTAACGGGGTCATTTTCACTTTGTTTTCCAAAGAATGAAATTGGGTTTTTTCAGTATTCAGGGGAAGTTTATTATCTCACCAGGCAATTTTTCTGCTTCGCATGACATGTTGAGGGGATGATTTTTTTTTTGGGGGAGGAGACATACGTGTTTTTCTGCAAGAAATATGGGGTTTATAGCTTATGCATTCAGTAATCACTGATGAGATGAGAAAGAGGAGTGGTCCAAAGACACTTCCCTTTGGGGTTCCCAATATTGGGTTGGGGGAAGAGTTTGTACCATTTCATAACATATTTTCTGCTACTAAAGGTATGACTTTAGGTAGTTGAGGGGGTGACCTTGACACCATATGCGTTAATTTAGGGTACAGCAGTTCATGGCGTCTGTATGAAACTTTACATAAATCAATGAAAAAAGCCAGTGGGACTTCTTTCTTTTCGAGGCAGTATATATTATTTTTAGATTGTAAAGCATCTTTTTGCTCTTTTATTCCTGAATCCAAACGAAAGGGTTTAATAGTTTTGAGATGAGGTAGGAATAAAAACCACATAATTTAAATTTTTTAAATATTTTAAGAGCAGTGGTAAATTTTTTTTATATTATTAAATTTTTATTATTTTTATTATTATTATTTTTTTATTATTATTTTTATAAAACTGAATGAAGAGGCAGGGAACCTTCACAACAGCAAGGTTTACACCGGTTTTTCAAGTTTAAAACCCAATCACTTTTAAACATAATGTTTTGAACTAAAAGGGGGAAAACCAAAAAAAAGCAATTGCTTCAAAACATAATTTTTTGTGAAGATGGTTGGAAGCTTCATAAAACACACTGAGCTTTACAACATAATGTTTTGTTAAAGGGGGGTTCATCTGATCAGTCCCATGGAAGTAAACCCTTTAAAGACTTTGTTCAAATTAAAATTCCAAAAACAATTACAGTCCTGAACAAGGTTTTAATAATTTACTTTTCAAGCAAGAAGGGTTCACAGCCAAATCAAGAATATATTTTAGTGCACAAATACAACAAAAAATTCATGAACGTAATGCATATCACAATTTTAAAAATTCCCTTGGGGTGAGACACGACTTTGAACTCCTACCCAATCTTCCTCACCAACACATTTTTAATGAAGACTAGTAAAATATTGACCCGGGTGACTGCCAATAAACTTCACTTAATAAAAGACAAGACCTACATATGTTGGCACCCCCGGAGGGCTGAAGAGAAAGAGATGGAAAATGGACCCACAACATGGTTTATGCATTACTTACCTTTCTTTTAACCCCTAAAGGGTTTCCAAATAATTCAAATTTAACGTTCATACCCCAGTGCCCGAAAAATTTTTGAAAAATAAAATATTTTTTTTTTAATGAAAAAAAAGAGCCCTTTTTTCTAAGTTTTTAAAGGGATAAAAAAAATTGGGTCAGAAATTTTCAGAGATTGAGGCCGAAAAAAATTGGCATGGATGTTCAAAATACAGCAACATTGGGGTCCTGCTGCTTGCAGAATGTTGCCGATAAAACCTTTTTTTTTTTTTTCAAAATTGTTTTATATAATTTTTTGTTTTGATAATTACAATTTATAGTATTTTCTTGTCTTTTTCAAAACCAATCTTTGTTCTGACACTAGTATTGGGTACTAAAATTGGGTTCTAAAATTGTCACAAAACATTGACAGGTAGACTTTTTACACCTCCCTTTGGGGTCATTTACTATTTTTCATGGAATATATACAAAGAGATGATTGGGAGTTATGAAGGGAAGAAAAAAAACTGGATGTCCGGGGTTTTAAGTGAAACAAAGTGAAGGGGGGGGAGTTTTCAGTGGGGAGGAATAAATGGGATTAGGTCGGGGGGTTTCAAACAGAGTTAAAAAAAAGAAGGGTAGCAATAATGTTAAAGGGATAAGCTATGGCAGGAAAAGGGGGGACTACAAATGATAAATTAAAAGGTTTTATTGGAGTAAAATCAAGATTGGATTTTTAAAAAGGGGGGGGTTTATAGTAAGTGTGTATGCACCTGGAGAAGGAGAATGTAGAGGAGAGGAGAGTTTTGGGGAAATGTTGAGGGGAAATGAAAGGGGGGTTTTTTGAATCAAGTGTGAGAGTAATGGGGGGGTTGGGGGTTTTTCAATCCCTAAAGGGGGTTTAAAAATGTCATGGGGGGAAAGTAGTAGGAAAAATTTTGGGGGTGCCAGGGGTAAATGTAAAGGGGACCCTTTTAAATTGAGCTATTTTAGAAAGAAATTTGGGTAAAAAGTAATACATTTTTTTATGAAAAGAGGATAAAAAAATTTATACAAGGTATGAGTAGAAAGTAATGAAAGTAGTTTATTAGTTTAAGTATTGGGGGAAAAAAGGTTGAGGGGGTTAGGCTCCAGGATGAAACATGTTTATAGGGGGCAACTGATATTGGGTTTTCATTATTTAGTTGTAGCTAAAGTTAGAGTAAGAGGTAGATGGAAAAGGGGAAAGGTGGCAACAACAATTTAAGAGGGAGGGGGAAAGGGGTATAAACTAAGGGAGGAGGAATTCGGGCGGGGATAAAGGGGACTATTTGGCAGATAGGGGGGCCCTATTGAAATGATGAGTAGTGGGGGGGTTGAAGGGGGTTGGAATATTTTTTTAAAAATGCAGTATTAAATGTGGGGCCCAGAAGTTTGTGGTTATAGGGGGGTGGGGGCGGGAGGAAAAGAGGAGTGACTGGTGGAATGATGAAGTAAAAGGTGGGGATAAAAGAGAAAAAGGTACTTACGAGGGGTTTTTTTTACAAAGCAAAAGTGTTATAAAAAGGGGAAAGGTATAGGGAAAGTAAAAAAAAGGTAAAGGGAGAGTGATGGAGAGTGCAAAAGGAAGCAGTTTAAAGAGGGGGGAGGAGGGCACTGTCAAAAAATTTTTAATAAAAATAAAAAAAATTTTTTGGGGGGTTAAACAATTTGAAACCCTGGGGAAAGTATGGATTTGTCGGGAAAAAAAACAGAGTGGGGGGATTAGTAGATGGGGGGGAGGGAGGTTTTAAAGGTAGAGGGCCCGGGGAATTTTTTTGGGGATTTTTTTAAATGTTGAGGAAGAAAGGGGGGGGGTAATTTCATGCACGGGGCCGGGGAGGTTTTTTAACCATTTTTTTGGATGAAAAGACCCAAAAATGTAAGTTTTGGGGGAAAGGTACGTGGGGGGCATTAGTAAAATTTGAAAGGGGAAAAAAAGGCAGCTGGAATTGAGGGATCATGACAGAAATGTTAAAAGCGGGGGGGGGAATTTTTGGGTTTTGGGGAGGGGTTTTTGGTCCCTTTTTTTTTAAAAAAATGTATGAAAGGGGAGGTACCAAAGGGATTGGCGGAGGCATTTTTTGCCCCTTTTAAATAAAAAGGGGAAAAAGGGGGAAAAAAGAGATTGTAAAAATTATAGGGAATAATTTTTACTGAGTAAACCATAGGGGTTTGGGTTAAAGCAACCACCCAGGGAAGTAAAACCGCCCCTGAAGATGATTTGTAAAAAAAAAAATGAAAATGTTTTGCATGATGGAAAGGATTGTGGTTTTCTTTTTCTGTCTCAAAAAAACACGTAGAAAAACAGGGATATCTTCTATTTCCTACTTACATTTTGGCCCCCCCACACTTCACAGACACCCCAATGCATAAAAATTATACATACATTGGGTTTTTTTCCCTCCTTTTTCTAAATAGCTCTGTTCTTTTTATTTCTTCTTTTGGGTCCAGGGGGGAAGGGGAAAAAGAATCTTTCCCCCGTAAGCCATGCGGGGTCGAATGGGGCCCGACAAAAAATCCCGGGAGCAATGGGTAGAAACCCCCTTTTCCCCCTGTTTTACTTTACTAAAAAGAAAAAGAAGAAAAATTTTATAAAACGGGTTGTTTAAATGTGCGGGATGTAGTCGGATGACAAGAAAAAAGATGATTGCTGATGTTATGAATGAAAAAATTTGGGTTCCTGGCCCTAACGAAACAAAGCTAAAGGGGGGTTAGGAGGGGTTTCAGGGGGGGGAAAAAATGGGATTAAATCTGGATTTATCTGAGAGATTTAGGAAAAGGGGAAGGGGGTACAGAAATTTTAAAATGATCAGTTATGGAAGGGGGGAAAAAAGAGAATATAAATTGTGTAAATTCGAGAATTATGGGGATTAAAGAAAAGGGGTTGGAGTGAGAAGGGGGTTTCATAATAAGCGGAAAAATGCACCTGGAGAAGAGGGGAATGCAGAGGAGAGAGTTTTTGGGGAGATTTAAGTGAATGATTGGGCCCTTTTAACCAAAAGAGAGATAATTGTGGTAGGGGGCCTGAATGCTAAAATAGGAGAAACTTTTAGAGAGGGGTGTGGTAGGGGAAATTTGGGGTGGGCCCGGTGTAAATGATAATGGGGGGCCCTTTGATTGAAATTTGTATAGAAAGGGGTTTTTTTATAGGTAAAACATATTTTAAAAAAAAAAGGGGGATAAAAAGTATAACGATAAAGATGTAGGGCAAAAAGGGCAGTAAATTTGTTGGATTATGTTTGGTAGAAAAAAAGAAATGTTGAGTAGAAATTTTAGGATGTCCCTGTTTTCGAGGGGCCAAAGATATTCAGACACTTTCTGTTTTTAGCTACACTGAGAGTAAAAGGTGATGGGGTAAAAAGGAGAATAGAAGCACAGGGGAAAAGAGAGGTGAAGGTTTTTAAACTAAAAAAGGAGGCAGTTAGGGTAAAATATAAACAGCTATTGGGGATAGATGGGCTAATGAGAGCATAGGGGAATGGGGGGCCCAAAAGGAATGGGGTAGGTTTTTAAAAAAGTAGTGTTTGAGTGTTCAGCAGAAATTTGGGGTTTTCAGGGAAAATGGGTTTGGGAGGAGGGGAAAAGGAGCGATTGGGGAATTTTTGATATAAAAAAAAGAAAAAAAAGAAAAAAAAAGGGAAAAAAAAAGGAAAAAAATAGGAAAAAGGAAAAAAAAAATAAAAAAGGAAAAAAAAAGGGGGAAAAAAAAGGGGAAAAGGGGGGAAAAAGGGTAAAGAAAAAAAAAAGAGAGAAAAAGAGGGGGGAGGTTTTAAAAAAAAGGGGAAAAAAGAAAAAAAAAAGGGGGAAAAAAGGGAAAAAAAGAGAAACAAGTTAAAAGGAAAAAAAAGAAACAAAGGGGAAAAAGGAAAAGGAGAGGAAAAAAAAGTTTTTAAAAAGAGAGGGAATTTGGGGGAAAATGGAGGGAAAAAAAAAGGAAAAGGGAAAGGGAAAAAAAGGGGAAAAAAAAGCGGAAGGTTGATTTCGGTTTTTACAAAAAGAATAAAACGGAGGGAAAAAATTTAGAAAAAAAGAGGGTTGGAGTTTGGGGGGGAAATTTTTAAAAGAGGAAATGAAGGGGGTAAAGGCAAAAAAATTTTTTGGGAAAAAAAAAAAAATTTTTAAAAATTTTTGGGGAATTAAAAGTTTAAAGGGTTGGGCAAAAATTTTAATTTAAAAAAAGGAAGGGGGGTTTTTAAGGGAATTTTGGGATTGGGAAGAGAGGGGGATTTTTTGAAAAGGAATGGGATAAAAAAGGGAAAATGGAAAATTTTTTAGGGGGAAAAAATCTTTTTGGGGTGAGGAAAGTTTTATGGGGGAAATTATAATTTAAAAGAATTTAAAGGAAGAGGGGGAAAAGGGGTAAAGGGTGAAAAATTTTAAAAGGGTTGGGGGGTTTTGGAAATGTTTGGGGAAATTTAATAAAAGTATTTAAAATAAGGCCCAAAGAGGTCTTTTTTCCTTTGGGTTGGAAAAGGGGATAAAAAAGGGTGGAAAAATTGGGGGGAAATTTTAGGCTGAAAAGTTTGGAAGTTTAATTTGGGGTAAAAGGGGGTAGGTTACTGAAACAATGAAGGTTTTTTAAGGAAAAGGATGTTTTGGGCCAAGGGGTTTAAATGAAAAAAAGGGGGAATTTTTTAGTAAAAAAAAGTAGGCCCTTTTGGTTTAAAAACAAAGGAAAGGGGGGATGGGGGGGTGGGTTTTTTAATTATTTAAGGGGGTGGGGTTTAAGAGGAAAGTTTTCGAGGGTGTGGCCAAAAGAGGTTTTGGAGGGAAAATTTTATAAAAAATTAACAAGGTGGGGTTTTCAACCGTTTTGTTATAATTTTTGGGGTTTAAAAGAAGTTTCGAGGGTTTTGGCAAGGAGGGTGGGGAAAAGAAAAAAAAAAATTTAAAGGGGTGAATTTTAAGGAAAGGTAAAAGGGGGGAAAATTTTTTGGAAAAAAAGGAAAAAAAAACAAAAAGATTTAGGTGATTTGAAAGATTGAAAAATAAAATTGGAGGGAGAGGTAAAGGGAGGGGGGGTGAACGTTTTTTCAGGGTATTTGGGAGTGGACGTGCAGCCCGGGTGGGGCTATGAAAGATGAGGTGAAACATAGAACTGATGAGGGAAAAAAAAGTGAGTGGTGCACTTAGGAGGGCCCTTTGGGACAGAGAACTTTGTCCTTGGGGGGCAAAGAGGGGGGAAAGTATGAGAGATTTGTTTTAAACCCAAAGTCCTTATAAAGGGTGTTTAAGCATGGTTTAAAGAATTTCAGCGGGAGAAGGCTGGGGGCAGTGGAGATGTCATGTCTGAGGGCAAAAGGGGGGTGGGGAATATAAGCAGAAATTCGTAGTTTTGGAAAATTTGGGGGGAGGTGCGGGATTTTCCAAAAACCCTTTGTCCAGAGGGCTGAGGAAGGGTTGTTGAGGGGGGTTCGGACCTGTAAGAGAATGGGGGGGGAAAAAAAAATAACTTCAAGAAATGTATCAGCTGTAGTGGGAAAGGGAAGGGGGGGGTAGGGGTCGGCCCAGGAAAAAGGGGGGAGGGGGGGGGTAAAAGGGGTTTTGTGGGGCGAGGGGTTGGAAATTCCAGCAGGCATGGGGGTGAAAGGGGTTTGATAGGAGTGGGAAAGGAGGGCAAAAGGTTTTTTAAAACTTGACGTGCTGTTGGGGGGTGTGAAACAAAGTAACATTTAAAAAAGGGGTTCAGGAAACCCGGGAGGCCCGGGCTTGGGGTCCTGGAGATGGGAAGTACAGTGGGCCCGCACTCTGAAGGAGGGTGTTAATGTTGCAGTTAAAAACTTAGTGTAAAGCAAACCCCTTTTGGCAAGACAGTGATGGAGGAAATGGGTGTGAAAGTTTTTCTTTTTCGGGCCACCCTGCCTTGGTGGGAATCGGCCAGTGTGATAATAATAATAAAAAACCAGGAAAAGTATATGGTAGGGTTATAATTGAAAGAATTAGAGGTAAGACAGAATGTAGGATTGCAGATGAGAGGGAGGCTTCAAGTGGGTAGGGGATGTGTAGATCAAGTGTTTATATTGAGCATATATGTGAACAGTATTTAGATAAAGATAGGGAAGTTTTTATTGCATTTATGGATTTAGAAAAGGCATATGATAGAGTAGATAGAGGAGCAATGTGGCAGATGTTGCAAAATATATGGAAAAAGGTGGTAAGTTACTAAATGCTGTAAAGAGCTTTTATGAGGATAGTGAGGCTCAGGTTAGGGTATGTAGAAGAGAGGGAGAATACTTCCCCGGGAAAAGTAGGTCTTTTGACAGGGATGTGTAATGTCACCATGGTTGTTTAAATATATTTATAGATGGGGTTGTAAAAGAAGTAAATGCTAGGGTGTTCGGGAGAGGGGTGGGATTAAATTATGGGGAATCAAATTCAAAATGGGAACTGACACAGTTACTTTTTGCTGATGATACTGTGCTTATGGGAGATTCTAAAGAAAAATTGCAAAGGTTAGTGGATGAGTTTGAGATGTGTGTAAAGGTAGAAAGTTGAAAGTGAACATAGAAAAGAGTAGGTGATGAGGGTATCAAATGATTTAGATAAAGAAAAAATTGGATATCAAATTGGGGAGAGGAGTATGGAAGAAGTGAATGTTTTTCAGATACTTGGGAGTTGACGTGTCGGCGGATGGTTTTATGAAGGATGAGGTTAATCATAGAATTGATGAGGGAAAAAAGGTGAGTGGTGCGTTGAGGTATATGTGGAGTCAAAAAACGTTATCTATGGAGGCAAAGAAGGGAATGTATGAAAGTATAGTAGTACCAACACTCTTATATGGATGTTAAGCTTGGGTGGTAAATGCAGCAGCGAGGAGACGGTTGGAGGCAGTGGAGTGTTCCTGTCTAAGGGCAATGTGTGGTGTAAATATTATGCAGAAAATTCGGAGTGTGGAAATTAGGAGAAGGTGTGGAGTTAATAAAAGCATTAGTCAGAGGGCAGAAGAGGGGTTGTTGAGGTGGTTTGGTCATTTAGAGAGAATGGATCAAAGTAGAATGACATGGAAAGCATATAAATCTATAGGGGAAGGAAGGAGGGGTAGAGGTCGTCCTCGAAAGGGTTGGAAAGAGGGGGTAAAGGGGCTTGGACTTCCATCAAGCGTGCATGAGCGTGTTAGATAGGAGTGAATGGAGACGAATGATAATTGGGACCTGACGATCTGTTGGAGTGTGAGCAGGGTAATATTTAGTGAAGGGATTCAGGGAAACCGGTTATTTTCATATAGTCGGACTTGAGTCCTGGAAATGGGAAGTACAATGCCTGCACTTTAAAGGAGGGGTTTGGGATATTGGCAGTTTGGAGGGATATGTTGTGTATCTTTATACATATATGCTTCTAAGCTGTTGTATTCTGGGCACCTCTGCAAGATCAGTGATAATGTGTGAGTGTGGTGAAAGTGTTGAATGATGATGAAAGTATTTTCTTTTCGGGGATTTTCTTTCTTTTTTGGGTCACCCTGTCTTGGTGGGAGACGGCTGACTTGTTGAAAAAAAAAAAAAAAAAATTATAGGTCCCAGCATGTTTTGAATATGTGGAAGCGGAAGTGGAGGCGGCAGCGACAGCAGCAGCGGAAGAAGAAGAAGAAGAAGAAGAAGAAGAAGAAGAAGCAGCAGCAGCAGCAGCAGCAGCAGCAGCAGCAGCAGCAGCAGCAGCACAGCAGCAGCAGCAGCAGCAGCAGCAGCAGCAGCGCAGCAGCAGCAGCAGCAGCAGCAGCAGGCAGCAGCAGCAGCAGCAGCAGCAGCAGCAGCAGCGCAGCAGCAGCAGCAGCAGCAGCAGCAGCAGCAGCAGCAGCAGCAGCAGCAGCAGCAGCAGCAGCAGCAGCAGCAGCAGCAGCAGCAGCAGCAGCAGCAGCAGCCAGCAGCAGCCGCGCAGCAGCAGCAGCAGCAGCAGCAGCAGCAGCAGCAGCAGCAAGCCGCAGCAGGCAGCAGCAGCAGCAGCAGCAGCAGCAGCAGCAGCAGCAGCAGCAGCAGCAGCAGCAGCAGCCCGCAGCAGCAGCAGCAGCAGCAGCAGCAGCAGCAGCGAGCAGCAGCAGCAGCAGCAGCAGCAGCAGCAGCGCACAGCAGCAGCAGCAGCAGCGCAGCAGCAGCAGCAGCAGCAGCAGCAGCAGCAGCAGCAGCAGCGCAGCAGCCGCAGCCCGAGGGAGCAGCAGCACAGC
>NW_026467221.1:0-13584 GCF_026875155.1 Cherax quadricarinatus
CGTAATTAATTCTTCTCTTTTTCAACACCCCGGGGCGGGATCCCACCGAGGCAGGGTGGCCCAAAAGAAAAACCAAAGTTTCTCCTTTTACATTTAGTAACATATACAGGAGAAGGGGTTACTAGCCCCTTGCTCCCAGCATTTTAGTCACCTCTTACGACACGCATGGCTTATGGAGGAAGAATTCTGTTCCACTGCCCCATGGAGAAGTATAATTATCAAGAGTTCAGGTCTGCCATCACAAATCCGGCAATCAGTTATTCGGTTCCTTCAGTTATTCGGCACTAATTTTGGCTAGCATAATTTCAAATTTCTAGGGTCGCCACACCAACCTGCTGGTACTGTTTGGTGGCACTACTTGCTGCACAAGTCATTCCAATTTCTTTTCTCCATTTATTGTTTTAACCTGCTTACTTTTAGCCCTAGCCATGGTTCCAATGAATAAAAGAAATATTTCTCATTATGTAAAGCACCGACACAGTACATTATCCATTAAAGATAAGGTGGCTTTGAAGCCACTGTCGGTTGTCATGAGCTCAGTCTTATGAAGCAGGAGAATATGCTTTATTATTACGCTAATATCAACACTACAGCTTATTTGCCTATCACAATTGATCTAATATGACATAAGAAACAATATAAATAACATAAAAGATGTTAAATACTCCAGAATAAATAATATTTGGCATAATACCGAGCAGTTCGACGGAGGTATGAAGAGGATATGGTATACAAATACCATTCTTCTATCCCTGTCTTGGGGGCTTATATTAGAGAAAACAAGAGTGTAGCACAGGGGAGTGATATACACTCATACTCCACCATAAACCTGAAACAAAAAAGTTATTTTTCTCTATATAGATTATCACACATAGCAGCATATGTGTAGAGAACCTAAGATAACCCAAAAAAGTCAACGTCGCTTAATTCTAGTACCTGGCTTGGGTTAGCCATATATGATTTTTAGTAAACATTCAATTCCCAGCCAGGGTAGAAACATTAGGCGTGTTTCTTTACACCTGTTGCCTATGTTTACCCATCAGTAAATAGGTACCTGGGTGCTAGTGGACTGGTGTGGGTGTTATCCTGGGACACTGACCTAAATTTCTTGAAATACTCTGCATAACAAGCGGCTTTCTATATAGTAGTATTGTCACTGATGTCAGCTAGACCTGTATACCTTGTACATGTATGTGCAGTAAATAAAATTATTATTATTATTATTATTATAATAATAATAATAATATTATTGAGGTGGTTTGGACATGTAGAGAGAATGGAGCAAAACAGAATAACTTCAAGAGTGTATCAGTCTGTAGTGGAAGGAAGGCGGGGTAGGGGTCGGCCTAGGAAAGGTTGGAGGGAGGGGGTAAAGGAGGTTTTGTGTGCAAGGGGCTTGGACTTCCAGCAGGCATGCGTGAGCGTGTTTGATAGGAGTGAATGGAGACAAATGGTTTTTAATACTTGACATGCTGTTGGAGTGTGAGCAAATTAACATTTATGAAGGGGTTCAGGGGAAAACCGGGAGGCCCGGGCCCTTGGGGTCCTGGAGATGGGAAGTACAGTGCCTGCACTCTGAAGGAGGGGTGTTAATGTTGGGAGTTTAAAAACTGTAGTGTAAAGCACCCTTCTGGCAAGACAGTGATGGAGCGAATGATGGTGAAAGTTTTTCTTTTTCTGGCCACCCTGCCTTGGTGGGAATCGGCCAGTGTGATAATAAATAATAATAATTATTTTCTCAGTTGTTTGTTGGGTTATCTTATTCAAACTTGGGCAATGTATGATGGAAAGATACTTCTTAATGTACACCAAAAATGAAAGAAATCAGACTATAAATAGCGGAGTTCACTTCTCAGCCATTAGCGGCCGCTAATGTATGGTTTTTATGGTTATATTCTCATTTTTTCAGTTCTTTTGATAGAATGAAAGATATATTACAGAAATAGATATGATTTTGATTGCTTTCATGACAAAAAGTACCTTGAAATTACGCTCACAATAGTGAAAATGTTCTATTCTTTAGCGAAGCTCTAAACAAATGACGTCACCATCTAATACCTGTCCGCCTGCCAGTCTAAATTCCAATACGGAGTCAAGAATGGGTTGACATTATTTATACAATTATTACAATAATGCAGCAATCTGCATAACAGTAAATCTTCTAGTTTTTTTGTGAATAAAAATTCCAAATGGTAAGCAAGAGTAATATAATAGGGGCCTGTAGCCGTGACTAATGAA
The DNA here is from genome assembly GCF_026875155.1 of Cherax quadricarinatus. Lineage (NCBI taxonomy): Eukaryota > Metazoa > Arthropoda > Malacostraca > Decapoda > Parastacidae > Cherax > Cherax quadricarinatus. Next base: position 2,239 of record NW_026467221.1, read on the forward strand.
GAGAGAAAATGTTATTTTAGTGCCAGGAATGTCTGCATTGTTTATTCTGGACCCTATTTTGAAATTGGCATCTGTTGAAATTTGTGTGAAATCAGCCAAATTGCCAATTTCTGACCACTTTATTGGGTAGTTGAAGTAAGTGAATGGGAGGTTTCTTGTACTCAGCTGACAGACTAGAAGTAAATAAGTTTATTCAGGTATACACAAATACATACAGTTACATAGATTATCATACATAGCAGTGTATGTATAGAGAACCTAGGATAACCCAGAAAAGTCAGACAAAGTGACTTATTTCCAGTACCTGGCTTGGGCTTCCCATATATGATTTTTGGTAAATATTTTTCTTTTCTCGGTTTGTTGGGCTATCCATTGAAACGTAGGCAATGTATGGTGGAAAGATGCTTCTTACGTACAACAAAAATAAAAAAAGATGGATGATAAATAAGGGAGTTCACTTCTCACCCATTAGCCACCTCTGCAGTATATTTTCGTATGGTTTTTATGGTTGTATTCTCTCTTTTTTTTTTGACTCATTTGATAGAATGGAAGATATATTACAGAAATAGACAGGATTTTGATTGCTTTCATGACGAAAAGTACTTTGAAATTGAGCTCAAAGTAGCGATTTTTGCAGATGTTCAACGAACTTTGTGTAAGTCAAGTTGGTTAATTTTATTAAGTGTATTCTAACCTAACCACTCTGTAATCCGGCAAACTCAGTAATCCGGCACACTACAGGTCCCAATGATGCCGGATTTGTGATGGAGGACCTGTATATATAAAAACATAGGTAGTAGGTTGGTAGACAGCAACTGCCCAGGGAGGTACTACCGTCCTGCCAAGTGAGTGTACAACAAAAGCCCGTTATTGTTTTACATGATGGTAGGATTGTTGGTGTCTTTTTTTCTGTCTCATAAACATGCAAGATTACAGGTACATCTTGCTGCTTCTACTTACACTTGGGTCACACTACACATTCATGTACAAGCATATACATACACACCCCTCTGAGTTTTCTTCTATTTTCTTACTAGTTCTTGTTTATTTCCTATCCTACGGGAAGAGGAACAGAACTTTTCCCCGAACCCTTTGCGTGTCAAAGGGGGTGAAAAAAATGCGGGGTAAGGGGCTGGAACCCCCTTCTCCTGTATACATGACAAAATTAAAAAAGAAAGCTTTTTTTTTTTCTTTTTGGGCCACCCTATTTCGGGGGGATATGCCAGTTTGTTGAATGAAGAATTATAAAATTGAAATACGAAACTTTAAAACATTTAAAATTTGTTAAATCCCCAAACTAGTGAAGAAAGTGCTCACAGAGATTAAAAAAACCGGGTGGTGCGGGGTGACCGTATTAAAATCGGGTGGGGGAACCTTATTTTTTTGGTTATAATTTAAAATTTCCGATTAGTGGAACACCGTAAAGTGGGGCCCCTGCTGTATTTTATAAACAAGTGAATTTTTAACCCGATAGTAGTAAGCACTGCAAGCAAGGAGTGAAAAAAGGATGTTTAAGGGGCAGGAGGAGTGTGTGTGGCAGAGGGTGCAAGGGGGGGGTTGAGGGAGGTAAGGAGAGTATAAGAAAAAAATTTTAATTTTAATTTGGTGCAAAAAGGCAATTTTCCCGTAAAACAGTCAGATGAGTTTGCATCAAGGAAAAAACTTTCAGTGGGGGCAAGCAGTGTAAATTAAGCTAAAGTTAAAGTGTCCCCTGTGAGCCGCTGTTTTTTTTTTTTTTTTTTTTTCAAAAAGTTGGTCGTTCCACCGGGCAGGGGCCCCCAAAAAAGAAAGAAAATCCCCAAAAAGAAAATATTTTCAAAATCATTCAAACTTTCACCACACTCGCACATTTACTGCTTTTGCAGAGGTGCTCAAAATAAACAGTTTAGAACATAACGTATAAAGATACAAAACATACCCCTCCAAATGCCAAATCCCAAACCCTTTAAAAGGGGGGCATTGTATTTCCCCTTTTCCAGGACAAAAAGTTGACTTTTGAAAATAACCGGGTTTTCCCCGAACCCCTCACAAAATATTACCCTGCTCACACCCAACAGATCGTCAGGCCCCAAGTATATTCGTCCCTTCACTCCTATCTAACAGTCTGCACGCTTGCGGGAAGTCCAACCCCCGGGCCCCAAAAACCTCCTTTCCCCCCTTTTTCCCCAACCCCTTCGGATGACCCCTACCCCTCTTTCCTTTCCCCTATAGATTTATTGCTTTCCAGTATTCTACTTTGATCCATTCTCTCTAAATGACCAAACCACCCCAACAACCCTCTTCTGCCTTCTGACTAATGCTTTTTTTTAATCCCCACCTTTTCCTAATTTCCACACTCCGAATTTTCGATAAATTTTCAACACATTGCCCTTAGGGGCAGGGGCATCTCCCCTGCTCCAACCGCTCCTCTGCTGCATTTACCACCCAAGTTCACATCCCTTCGAGGTTGGTACTACTAACTTTCATACATTCCCCTTTTTTGCCTCCATAGATAACTTTTTTGACCCAATATACCCAAAGCACCACTCACCTTTTTTTTCCCCCTCAATTCTTGTTAACCTCACCTTCATAAAAACCCTCCGCCGACCGCAACCCCAAGTATCTGAAAACATTCACTTCTTCCTACTCCCCCTCCCCCAAATTTTATACCAATTTAAAATAGGGAATTTAAAATGTATGGGGGGACGACAGTGTACCTAACAATTACAAGAACGGTGCCAGGTGTTTTGCAGTGGGACCCTGAGGAGTCACGTATGTCTGTATGTAAGCAGCGAAACAAGTCTTCCCAAACCCAACAGCAGTGGGAAATGGCCAGAAAATAAAAAATGGTGTCATAGAAAAATTTTTGTTGTTTACTAACTCAGAAATATTGTTGCCCAAAGCTGCAGAGTTTTTTAGGAAGGCACTGAGAAAAATTCCAAGAAAAGGGAAAACCCTTTGGGGGAAAATCATGCCATGAATAGGTGATCGAGAGCTGAGTGTTTGTTCATTGCTTGAAAATCGACATATCCAGGGACCCAAAAAAAAAAGTGAATCTCTCTCTATAAAAATGCAACTATAAAGGGGGCGCAGGCAATGATTTTTTTTTTTTTTTTTTAAAAGTCCTATTTTCCTCCCCTTTTGGTGCACCCAAACAAAGGTTTTCACTCTTTCTTGAAAATATTTTCAAAAAATATACCTCAAACAACAAATGAGAAAAAATGAAAAAGGACGATTTTCTGAAAATGCCCCTTGGGGGCAATTTTTTTCCCATAGGGACAAAAATAAAGGGTTTTTGGACACTTGGTGCCCAGAGAAAAAATTTTATCGAATTTTCTTCAGGGCCCTTTCCCCTAAAAATTATCTTTATCTCACAAAAAAAAAAAAGTTTGTTAGTTCTTGGAATGTTGCAAAATATATGCCTTTATTCCCACCATAACTCCAAAAGTATATTTGGAATATTCAAAAATTGACCCGAAGGAAATTAGAGAAATCTTTATTCTACAATTTCTGTGAATATTATTCCATTTTAATTAAATAATAAAGAAAGAAATAGATACAGAGTAAGTGAATAAGTTACTTCGAGATATTGCTGGAAACGCCGGCCAGCCACGTCTAAATTTTTTTTTTTTTTTTTTGCGAAAACTCGCGTTTGTATGGGTGTATTTCTTGTAAACTGATGTTCTAGTGAAAAGTTATTCCTCTTCAAAACACCATTTTCTCTTACTCAAAGATGACATATGTGAGGAGTAACTCATTTATATCAAAATACTCCGATGGTCTTCTCGCCATATTATGGCTTATTTTATTCAGTCTAGAATATATAACATGTTTGTATGTTATTTATAGCGTTTATTATATCATATTAGATCAATTCTGATAGATAAATAAGCCGTAGAGTTGATATAAAAGTTGATATAAGAGTAATAATGAAGTGATTTCTCCTGGCTCTCTCTAGAGCGGGAATATGGCCGAGTGTTCCCAGATGCTTCCTGATTGGCTGGCACTCTACGGATAAGCTCCGCTTACTCTTATATGATGCCAAATAGTCAATTATATTAGAAAGAATAATGCAAAAAAAAAGCTCTAAAAAACAATGAAAAAATTCCAAAAAATATATGGGCTGTGAGCAGACGCGCTACCCATATCGCTGTCACCATACCTGATATATTACTATTATTATAATCAAAACGGAAGCGCTAATACAAGGCTCTACAGGTGCTGGGTAGGGAAGGACGCGAGGGTCTTTGGATGCAGAATGGAGGAGGCTGAAGTCAGTAGGTTACAGAAAACAGCGGGGCAGGGATAGACCTAGGGTGTAGAGGGTGGTAGAAGAGATTGAAGTAGAAAGGCTGAAGGTACAGAATTTGTGAAGTCAGTTGTTGTCAAAAAGTCAATTGAGAGGTCCGGGATGAAGGAGGGTCCATCAGCGAGAAGGGAAGGTAAAGAGAGAGCAGCAGAGCGAAGACGACGACGGAGGTAAATCTGCGTGCTCGTTTGATAAAGTGGGCAGTCCACAGAATGTGGCTGATGATAATGGATCTTGGCAATTCTCACAGAGGGAGCAGGGCGCTCTCCATGTGATATCCTAAGTAAGACGAGTAATGGCCAATACGAAGACGGGAGAGAGTTGTCTCCCAACCTCGACACTGGTGCATTAAGAAGACGGCCAGTAACCTATACTGGTTTAATAGATTGATGTTTGTTGCAGCAACATAGTAGACAACGGTTGTTGCCAAAGAGTGTGAAGGTGGGAGATATTGCAGCAAAATTAGTCCATAATGAAATACTATATATGAAACTGGTAGGTACTGCTACTGGAGCTGCCCCCCGCGTGCGTCAGTGTCTGCCTGTTCATTGCCCTGTACGTCAACATGACCAGGGACCCACCAAAAAAACATATCTTTATGCTTGGTAAAGATCGGCGTAGCCAAAGTTGGATACGGAGGCTAAGGGGTGAGGTGTATCAAATTTCTGTATAGCCTTTTTAAGCATAAGGGAGTCTGAGACAACCACAAATGATGACACAGGCATAGATGCAATACGGATAAGTGCTGCAAGGATGGCATAAATTTAGCAGTAAAAAATACTAGCCGAAGATAGTAAATGCCCTCGTACGACGCTGTCCGGAAACACTGCTGCGAATCCTACGGCGTCAGAAGACTTAGAGCCATCTGTGTACACAGCAATGGCATGAGAATGAGAGTGAAAGTGGTCAAGAAAAAAGAGAGCGGGAAGCGACCGTAGACAGCTGGGCTTTGGGAGAAAGGGAGAGAGAAAGAACAGATCGAACAGCTGGAACTTCCAGGGGGGTAAGAAAAGTGAGATGCTACATGAACAATAGAAAGGTGGTAATTGAAGAGAAGGACAAGAGCGAATAAAGGCGAGGAGAAGGGACGGAGTAACAGGGGCAGCGAACAAATAAAGAATGCTACTAATATCAGTGACATTCTATAAGGGAAGGATTGCGGAGAATCATGGAGGTACATAGTAGCGAAGGCAATGGGCATTACGGGATCGGATAAGGATGGAACGTTTCGCTTCTGCATGAGGCTCTCGACAGGGGAAGAGCGAAAAAGCACCAAGGCACAGACTTTAATCCTTGGTGATGAATGGGGTTAATTTAAGAGAGTTAGCAGGAGATGCCGCTAAATTAGATTGGTCACCAAAATTTAAAGTTTCGATAAAAAAAGGGGTGGAATGTAGGCGAAGGAGGGTTCGACGATCAGCTCCCCATGAAAGATGAGAAAGGGTTTTAAGAAGGTTCAGCGGCTGTGACAAGTTGCCTTCAGAGAGGTAATGTGAGGTTTCCAGGATAACCTACGATCAAAGAGGAGGCCCAGAAACTTGACTGTATCACGTTCAAGGATACGGAGCCATAGAGGGTACAAAGGATGATCTGAGATGACAGAGCGTCTAGTGAAAGTAATTTGGTGGGTTTTAGAGCTGGAAAATTTAAACCCACGTGTGGGGGCCCCAAAATTGGAAACACGGTCGACTGCATGCTGGAGAGAAACTGTAATGAGGTGACAGTCAGCGCCTGCACAGGCAATAGCGAAGTCATCAACATAGAGTGATGACCAAATATTTGATGGAAGACTAGAGGCCAAATCATTAATAGCAAGGAGAAAAAGTGTTGTGCTCAGAACACATCCCTGGGGGACACCTTCAGCTTGGATAAAGTCCGGGGAGAGCACATTATTAACCCGAACACGGAAATGCCTGTCAGTTAAAAAGTTCTTAAGGAAGGATGGTAGATTGCCTCGAAGGCCTAAGGAGTGGGCTTGGGCTAAAATATTATACCTCCAATTGTGTCATATGCCTTCTCAAGGTCAAAAAATATGGCAATAACCTGAGTGGTTATTCGCAAAGGCATTACGAACATACGTATCCAAGGTAGTAAGGGGTTCTATGGTTAGAACGTCCCTTACGAAAGCCAAAATTGATGAGTGGAGAGACTGTTGTGTGTCTCTAAATACCACACTAAACGTTATTTACTAGGCGTTCCATCATTTTGCAAACTGCACTGGTAAGAGCAATGGGACGATAGTGGGAGGTTTCATGCCCCGTAGTGCCTGGTTTGCGGAAAGGGAGAACAATGGCGGATTTCCCCCAGCTGGGGGAAGAACTCCTTGTGACCAAATAAGATTGTAAAGGCGTAATAGGATGCAAGGACTGACTGATGTAAATGTTGTAGCATACGAATATGAATGTCGTCGGGCCCAGCTGCCGATGATCGGCAAGCTGAGAGTGTTGCCTCCAATTCTTGAAGTGTAAAAGGCACATTATACTGTTCTTCTCTGAGAAAAGAAAAGTCCAAGGGTGCAAAACTCTCTGCAGACTTTGAGGAAAGAAATGAGGGGCATAGATGGAGTCCCTGAGAAATACGGACCAGATGATTGCCAATTTCATTGCCAACATCTAGGGGGTTTTGCTTTATCAACACCGGCAACCCGCAGAACAGGAGCCGGGTCAGGAGAATATTTACCACTCAGTTTTCGTACTTTTTTCCAGACTGCACTCATAGAGGAAGCAGAGATGATGGTGGAGACATAATCTCGCCTGCAAGTGCGTTTAGCGTCACGGATGACATGGCGATTGATCGCACGCTTTCTGTTTAAAATCAAGGAGTCTCTCTGTGGTTCTGTTGTACCCGGGACCTGCCCCATGCAGCGCGTTTCAAAAAGTACTGCACGAGCACAAGCAGGGACCACCAAGGCACGCATTCTGAAAATGCCTGCCCGAAGTTTGAGGTATAGAATGAGAAGCTGCAGTTAAAACGGAGGACGAGAAGAGGTTTAAAAGCTCATCGATGGAGGACGAAAAGGAACCTCTCTAAAAACAGTTAGATGTGAGTAAAGGTTCCCAAATTTTCCCGATCAAATTTTCACAGCCGTGGGATGCGGGAAAAGGTGGTGGGAAAATTTAAAAGGGGGAAGTAAGAATGATTGGGAAATGATCGCTGTCATGTAAGTCCGGGAGAACAGACCAAGTGAAGTCTAATGCGGTGGAGGAAGAGCAGACGAGAGATCGATGCAAGAGAGAGTATGAGTCCCAGGATCAAAATTTAGTGTGGTACTGTTTTTTAACCCTTTGAGGGTTTTGGGCGTACTAGTAGTTTTACGCGTAGGGGTTTTTGACGTACTAGTACTAAAATTCTAGCGGCCTCAAATCTAGTGGGAGAAGCTGGTAGGCCTTCTATGAAAGAATGGGTCTATGTGGTCAGTGTGCACAGTCTAAAAAAAATCCTGCAGCACACAGTGCCCTAATGAGAAAAAAAAACTTTGACCATTTTTTTTAATAAATCAGCGACTTTGCGTGTATTTTCGTTATGGTATTTATTGTTGTATTCTAGTTTTTTGGTCTCATTTTTATAAAAATGGAAGACATATTACAGAAATTGAGATGATTTTGACTGGTTTTTCAATGAAAGGTGCCTTGAAATTGAGCTCAAAGTAGCAGAAATGTTCGATTTTACCAAACTTCAAAAGAAACAAATCGTGCCAAGGTGCTCACGTAATGGTGAGTCTATATTTTTTTACAAGTGCACCAATAGTATTTGTGTACCTCTGTTATGTGTGCTCAAATTTTTAAAATAAATAAAATAAATAAATTAAAGCGCAGTCTAGAATATATACATGTTTTATGTTATTTATAGCGTGTATTATAATCCAATTAGATCAATTCTGATAGATAAATAAGCCGTAGAGTTGATATAAAAGTTGATATAAGAGTAATAATGAAGTGATTTCTCCTGGCTCTCTCTAGAGCGGGAATTATGGACCGAGTGTTCCCAGATGCTTCCTGATTCGGCCTGGCACTCTCGGAATAAGCTCCGCTTACTCTTATTTGATGCCTATAGTCAGTTATTATATTAGAAAGATAATGCAAAAAAAAGCTCTAAAAAACAAACGAAAAAATTCCAAAAAATATAGGGGCTGTGTGCGACGCGCTACCCATATCAGGAGCTGTCACCATACTGATATTTTTACTATTATTATATCAAACGAAGCGCTAGCCCACAAGGCCTATACAGCGCTGCAGGGTAGGGAAGGAAGCGAGGGTATTGGATGCAGAAGGGAGGGAGGGATGATCAGTAGGTTACAGAAAAACTAGGGGGGGCAGGGGATAGTACGGGGGTAGAGGGTAGCAAGAGATTGAAGTAGAAAGGGCTGAAGGTATCAGAATTTGTGAAGTAAGTTCAGTTGTTGTCAAAAAGTCCAATTGAGAGAATCGGATGAAAGGTGGGTCCTATCAGCGAGAAGGGAAGTAAAGAGGAGGCAGCAGAGCGAGACGACGTACGGAGGTAAATTCTGCGTGCTCGTTGTAAAGTGGGCAGTCAACAGAATGTGGGCCTGACTGAATAATGGAGCTTGGCAATTCTCACAGAGCGGAAAGCAGGGAGGCCTCTCCATGAGAGATCCATAAGTAAGACGAGTATGGGCCAATACGAAGACGGGAGAGAGTAGTCTCCCAAGCTCGACACTGGTGATAAGAAGACGGCAGTAACCTATACTTGTTTAATAGATTGAAGTATGTTGCCGAACATAGTAGACCAACGGTGTGTCAAAGAGTGTGAAGGTGGGAAGATATTGTAGCAAATTAGTCATACATGGAAATACTCTATATGAAACTGGTAGGTCATGTACTGCTGACAGCGCAAGCAGTATCTGCCTGTTCTTGCCCGTACGTCACATGACCAGGGACCCAACAAAAAACAATATCTTTAATGCTTGGTAAAAATGCGGCGTCGCCCCAAAGTTGGATACGGAGGACTAAGGGGTAGGTGTATCAAAATTTCTGTATAGCTGGTAAAGCACTAAGGAGTCTGAGACAACACAAATGATGACACAGGCATAGATGCATACGGATAAGCTGCTGCAAGGATGGCATACAATTCAGCAGTATAAATACAGAGCGAAAGATTGTAAATGCCCGCGTACGACGCTGTCCGGAAACACTGCTGCGAATCCTACGCCGTCAGAAGACTTAGAGCATCTGTGTACACGCATGCATGAGAATGAGAGTTGAAATTGGTCAAGAAAAAGAGAGCGGGAAGCGAACGACCGTAGAAGCTGGGCTTTCGGCAAGGGGTTGAGAGAAAAGAACAGACTCGAACAGCTGGAATCCCAGGGCGGGTACGGAAAAGAAAAGTGAGAGCTACATTGAAATAGGGAAAGGTGGTTAATTGAGAGAAGGACAAGAGGGAATGAAGGTGAGAGAGAAGGGACGGAGTTAAGGTAAACAGGGGGGCAGCGAAACAAATAAGAATGCTACTAATTCTGTGGACCATTCTTAAATGGAAGGGATTGCGGAGATCATTGAAGAGCGTACATAGTAGCGATGGCAATGGGCATACGGCGACGGAATAAGGATGGGAACGTTGCTTCTGCAAAGGCTCTCGACTGGGTGAAGAGCGAAAAAAGCACAGGCACAAACGTAATCCTTGGTGATGAATGGGGTTAAGTCTAAGAGATTAGCAGGAGCCCCTCTCCGCTGAATAGATCTGGTCACATAATCAAGTTTCGATAAAATATAGGGTGGAATGTAGGCGAAGGAGGGTTCGACGATCAGCTCCCCATGAAAGGATGAGCCAAGGGTTTTTAAATGGAAGGTCAGCGGCTGTGACAAGTTGCCTTCGAGAGGTAATGTGAGGTTTTCCGGATAACCTACGATCAAAAGGGGGCCCCAAAAATTTGGGGACTGTATCACGTTCAAGGATAGGGAGCCTAGAGGAAAAAGGGATGTTGAGAGACAGAGGTTAGTGAAAGTAATTTGGGGGGGTTTTAGAGGGGGAAAAATTTTAAAACCCACGTGTGGGGGCCCCAATTTGGAAAACCCTGTCACGCAGCTGGAGAGAAACTGTAAGAGGTGACAGTCAGCGCCTGCACAGGCAATAGCGAAGTCATCAACATGGGGAGTGATGCCCAAATATTTGAGGGAAACAAAGGGCCCAAATCATTAATAAAAGGGAAAAAAGTGTTGGCTCAAAAACACATCCCGGGGGGACACCTTAGCTTGGATAAAGTGGGGAGACACTTTTTAACCCAACAGGGGAAATGCCTGTCAGTTTAAAAAGTTTTTAAGGAAGGATGGTTGATTGCCCCGAAGGCCTAAGGAGTGGGTTGGGGTAAAAAATTTACCTCCAAATTGTGTCATATGCCCTTTTCAAGGCAAAAAAAGGAAATAACTGAGTGGTTATTCGCAAAGGCATTACGAACATACGTATCCAAGCGTAGTAAGGGGTTATGGTAGAACGTCCCTTTTCGAAAGCCATATTAGAGTGGAGAGAGTTGTGTGTCCTTAAAAAACCCCACTAAACGTCTATTTATAGGGTTCCATCACTTTTCAAAAATGCACTGGTAAAAGCAATGGGGCGATTGGGGGGTTTTTTTGTCCCCTTGCCTGGTTTGGGGAAAAAGGGAGAACAAGGCGGATTTCCCAAATTGGAAGAACTCCTTTTTGACCCAAAAAAGTTGTAAAAGGGGTAATAGGACTGCAAGGACTGATGATGTAATGTTGTAGCATACGAATTAATGTGTCGGCCCCCGCTGCCGATGATCGGGAAGCTGGGAAAGGGTTTCCTCCAATTCTTGAAGGAAAAGGCACATTTTTTACTGTTTTCCTGAGAGAAAAAAGTCCAAGGGGGTAAATCTCTGGCAGACTTTGAGGGGAAAAAAAGAGGGGATAGATGGAGTCCCGAGAAAACGGACCAGTGATTGCCAATTTCATTGGCAAACATCGTGGGTTTTCTATATCAAAAACGGCAACCCGCAACGGACCGGGGCAGGAGAATATTTTCCCCTCAGTTTCGTACTTTTTTCCAGACGCACTATAGAGAAGGGAGAGTGATGGTGAGACAAATCT
>NW_026467222.1:0-14092 GCF_026875155.1 Cherax quadricarinatus
TCTGGAATTCATTCCTGTGAATATAAAAAAACAACTGTTTATAAATTCAAGTCTCTTCTCAAAAATCACTTACTCACCCACAACTAAATAAATACTGAATAATTGTATATTATAAATTGTATCTCATATATGTATCTCTTTATTGTATCTCATAAATGTCAACCTGTGACCCAATCAAACTTTGTTACTATTTAACTTCATTACCTAACAGAATACTCCATTCTACTGATTACACAGCAACACAGTAAATGACCATATGACCTGTCTTTGTAATACTCATTTGTACTAAATTGTTATCTGTTTTACAATAATTTTTTGTACCACTGAATACATATATCATTGCTTAGTTAATCTTGAGTTAATTTTAAGCCTGCTCATAATGCTATGCATTCAAGTGGCTTTGGCATGCTGCATTTAACTGTATTCTTTTGTACGTCACTGTATCATGTTCAAATTAATAAATAAATAAATAAATAATATTATTATTATTATTATTATTATTAATAATATTATTATCTTCATTCACTCTAAAAATGATGTGTTGCTGTTTGTTTATTCTGAATTAATTTGTACACAATGTAAGAGTACAGTGGACCCCCGCATAATGATTACCTCCGAATGCGACCAATTATGTAAGTGTATTTATGTAAGTGCGTTTGTACATGTATGTTTGGGGGTCTGAAATGGACTAATCTACTTCACAATATTCCTTATGGGAATAAATTCAGTCAGTACTGGCACCTGAACATACTTCTGGAGTGAAAAAATATCGTTAACCGGGGGTCCACTGTATATGTATTGTGAGGTAATTATTATTATAATAAAAAAATATTGAGATAAATGTTTTACAAACTCTTACAAACGAACGTGAATGAACTAAAAGTAGACACATTTTAAAACACATTTATTTCGCCTGACTAAGTGATCGTCCACTACCTGTTCAGTTTGTGTTCTTACAATGTCTCAACTCTGTATCTTGTTCTCTCTCTCGTTTACTTTTTCGTTAACTAGTTGGCTCTCATTGATGATGGCGTCTAAGGTTAGCTGTGATAAAAAGATTAGTTGTAGACCTCGTGCTTTAAGTGCCATGATGGTGTGCCATTCTGATTTTATTCAATAAACACCCTGCCACTCACCTCTCGCACATTAATATGTATTAATATTTTAAGGTAAGTAATAAGTGTACTCTGTTTGTATCTTACCTTTCATTGTATTTTTAATGCCTATTTCTATTGCTAACTTAATATAAGTTAGTGTAAACTTGTTGTCTGGCATTTATTGCATATTTTATGTGTGCTCTGATAATAATACTTGTGGACGTGTGTGGTACCCGGGTGGAGGGACAACATTATGTTTTCTCTGCTCAGCCATCAGAGAAAATGTGTATGAATCTGCGTTTGTCTCAGCCACTCTCTCACTCCGCTTTTGTTTACAATTTTCAGCATGAATTATTCATTACTTCTACCTTCGTTTATGATGGCATATAAAGGTAGTTGTTAGAAATGATTGAATTCAGTGAACAAGGCACGTCGATGTTAATAATATGGCTCTGGGCTACAGTGTAGGTAGCCAGTAGGTGTAGCCCAGGTGGGCTACACCTACCGGCTACCTACAATGACTTCCAACAAATAAATACTACTCACCTCTCTTCCTATATTAAGACTACTCATATTTTAAGGTAAATAATGAGTGTACTGTATGTGTATTTTACCTCTCTGGGATGTTTTAAATATCGTATATTAAGTATGAGACGGGGAGCCAGGGCTACCTACACCCAGGGCCGGATTACCGCATAGGCAAACTAGGCATTTGCGTAGGGCCCCGCGCATTTGGGGGCCCCGTGGTCCAAGGGGTTCAGGGGCTCATCCAAGACTGCACACATGGTGCAAGTGCAAAGGGGTCCCTACCTAAAAAGTTCAAGTATTTGGAGAGTAAAATTGATTTTTAAAAATTAATCAAAAAAATAAATAATGAAATAAAATAAAATAAAAATAAATAAACCTAACCATAGATGGCAACACTCAACATGCCTTTGTTTACATCAGAACAGCTGTGTTTTCCCACTAATGGGTGAGTATGGGAGATTCCTCTCCAATTTTCTGTAGTAATTACACTTAATCTAGACTTGTACTGTGACAAATTAACTGAAGTGTTGTTGATAGACATTGATCTCTATGGATAAATGTTTGTTTTTGCCTCTAAATGTTAAGGGAGGTACCTGATAGGGTTACTTGACCAGTAAAGACGCATGGACCAGTAAAGACGCATTTTTGGTAAAAATACTATAAAGAAAAACCTAAAAACGCAAACTGACTTCCGTTTGTAGGTTTTAACCCTTTCAGGGTCCAAGGCCCAAATCTGGAGTCACGCACCAGTGTCCAAGAATTTTCAAAAAAAAAATTTGGGTTTTTTTTTCTTATGAAATCGTAGAGAATCTTTTTGTGAAGGTAATAAAACAAAAAGTACGAAATTTGGTGGAAAATTGACGAAATTATGCTCTCGCGAATTTTGATGTGTCAGCGATATTTACGAATCGGCGATTTTGCCGACTTGGGCTCCCATTTTAGGCCCCAAATTACATTATTCCAATCAACCAAATTCTTAGCTATTTCACTAGTATTACTTCTATTCTATCGATTGAGCACAAGAAATCGCCAGTCAACTGTTTCAACAAAAAAAATAAAGTGATGGGAAAATTTTTAAATTTTGGCCAATTTAACCCCAAAGTTAAAAATTATTCCAATTTCAAAATAGGGTCCAGAAAAACCCAATTGGCTTCCGGGCACTAAACTAACTTTTCCCTCTTTTCCCTTTTATTTAAAGGTTTTGGGGCCCCCCCTTTACAAATAAACCCCCCCCTTTTTGATTTTTTATTCCCATAAGGGAATTTTTTTATTCACCCCAAAAAATAGAAGATTTACTGTTATCAATACGGGTAATATTATTAAAAATATCATAAACCTTTTTTTAAGGGAAATATTAGACCCCCACTGACGTGAAATTAGACGTGTGGGGGCCCGTTTGTTTCCTTTTAAAATTATCCGGAAAAAAATTTTAACATTTCTGCTACTTTGAGCTCATTTCAAGCCTTTTCCATGCAAAAACCCAATCAAAACATCTCATTCGTAATATGTCCCCCCATTCTACCCAAATGAAACAAAAAATCCCCAAATAAAACAAAAAAAAACTTTCAAAAAAAACACTGCAAATTTTCCCTTTTTAAACCCGAAAAATCGTGATTTCATTTTTTTTCTTTTTTCCTTTTATACACAGTGTGCTGCAGGATCGGGGTTTTTGTGGTCCCACCATACCACATAGATGTTTCTCCATTCTGGGCCCAAAATGTACCACTCACATTTTTTATCAGATTTGAGCTGAGCTCAGGGTTAGTTTTAGGGTTTTGGGCCCTGAACGTAAAGCCTTTAGATTTTGGGGACGGACCCTAAAAGGGGTTAAAAAGCACTTTGTCCTGTCTTTAAGCTTTATATTTCAATAAAAATCCCCAAATTGGTTGATTTTCTACACCCTTTTCCATCACAAATGCTTGTTTTCAAGTTGCAAAATTTCCCCCAGAAACACAAAAACCCAACATCAGAAAATCGTTGGTTGGATAAAACCAAAAAAATTGGTCCCTGCATTCTTTAATTCCCCATGTCCTTTTCAAAGGGTTTAGGCCATATTAGCAAAACATAATGATTAGTTTAGTTATGAAAATGGAATTTTAAAAATTACCATTGTGCATTTTTTTGGCCCTCAGTTTTTATTTTGTTTAAGAAAAAATTGGGAAAGGAAAAAGGGGGGATAAATTATTTAAAATATTTTTGCCCAAATCACAACCCTAACTAGGGGAAAGGGTTCTGTATATGACTCCTTTCTGGTAACGTTTTGAATTATTTAGAGGCGCACCGGGGAAAAAGGGGGGCTACAAGGGCCATATCCCCCCAATTGACAAAAAAAAAAAAATTTAAAAATTTAAAAAAATTTTAAAAATTTTTTAATAAAAAAATTTGTATTTGAATATAACAGACAAGGAAATCCTCATTATGGCATTGGGAAAAAGTGATGTTGGCGTTTTTAAGGGAGGGGGTCCCCAAAAAAGAAAAAGAAAATTTTTCAAGAAGAAAACCCAAAAAAAAGATGTAGGAAGCTGCAAAAAGATCACAGACATCTCAGGAAAACCTTTTTCTGATTTTATCAGAAAATTTAAATTTTGCAAAATACTCAGATCATCAAAAGCACCATCCCGGGGACTGCTTTTTAAAAGCCAGTGTATTTTTTTGAAACAAAAAAAACCCCCCCTATTGGTTTTTTAATTTGGGAAAATCAAACTAAAAAAGACCCGCACTTTTTGGGAAAAAAAATTCTAGAAAGAGTTTTTGCTTTTTGAAAAATTCTTAGCTCAAAGAGGCTTGTTTTCATGGAGAAAAGGTTTTTGGTTTGGAAAAAAAGGGGCTTTTTTCCTAGGGATCATGAACTGTTAAAACCCAATTTGACCCCTTTCTTAGAAAATTTCCATGTGTCATCCCTTGGGGAATGCAAAAAGGGGCCCTGATCTTCATGTCTTATTTAAAAGCAATAAATTTTTTTAAAATGATGACTAAAAAGGTTTTCAAATAAAATAAACCCGCTGTGAAAATTTCAAAAAAACCCTTTCCCAATAAGTGTAAATTCAACACAAGATTTTCACATACAAAATCAATTGCCCTTTCATTGTTCGCTTTGTCGACCCAGGGGTTCCTGTAGGGGCGCTTTATAAAATTCATTCTCTTTCGGGGGTGATGGAGAAACAATGATGAATGTTTACTGGGTACCCTGCTTTAACATATCTCTCTATTTTTGGTTGCCTGGCCAGGGGCTTTCGACAATCAAGTAACAAATCGGGTAAATGTAAAGGATTGCAAGCCCCTATCAAGAAATCAACCCCCCCTTGCTGAATAGTGCCCCGCCCCGCCATTCTTAAAACTTTTTGGGGCCCGTGCGCAGAGTGTTGTTTTTGCTGCCGTTTCATTTTTTGGGGCTTTTTTCAAGCACTCTTTTAATTTTTCTTGCTTCAAAAGCATCGGTGGAGTATACTCCCAAATCAACCATTTTATGGAGATTTCATCAAATCATTTCAACAAAGAGGGGGGTTTAGCGGGAGCATGATGCAGCAAAATGCTTTGAAAGACAGTTTTGCTGAAAAAAAGTTCTGCTTTGATCCCAAAAAGCAGAGGTGAAGACCCGACAGCAACTACAAGAAACGAAGCAGCCGCTTAGCATCAAAAAGGGAAGATTTTGGGGAATTGGGGGCCAAAATCCCGTGTTTCTTTGGGACTGTATACTGGGAAAGGTTAAAAGCCATAACAAACCCTTCAGAAAATTGAAATTGAAAGGGGTACTTGTTTCTAACCCTATGCGGCCCTTTGTGGGAAATTTTTAACTCACCACAATGTGGAAGGGTTTTTTTAAAATTTTTTAAAAGGGAAACTAAATGCTGGTGAAAGACTACGTTTCCGGGGGATCATCAGCGGTCAAGGAAGAGGAAAAAGAATTTTGAAGAGCCAGACAAGAAAAATTTTGTTGGACCCAAAGGGAGAAATGTAAAAACAGCACTTTTTTTTCCCCCCCCCCCCCCCCCCCCCCCCCCCCCCCCCCCCCCCCCCCCCCCCGGATTTTTCTGATTACAGGGAAAGGGGAAAAGAAAAGGAAAAAACTTCCAGAATCTCAATGACAATTTGGGTTTCTTTCAAAATTTAAAACTAGGCCGATGCAGAATTGAGAGAAGCTGCAATTTAAAGGGTTTCAACAACCTTTCAGCAGATGTTTTCCCGTAAAACATTTTTTTGAAAAAATTGTTCCAATTTTTTTGGGGATAAAGAATCAGATTAAAACTCCACCTGAAAAAAATGCGCCCCCCACTGCTTTGAAAAAAATTTTAAAAAATGCAGGTATCTCAGAAACCTTTCCCCAATGTTACTAGTGTATCCCTTTACCTAACACTTCCCCCTACTAAAATGTGAAGGAGAAAAATTTTTTTTCGTTTTGAAAGAGTGAAAAAAACCCGCTCCAAATTTAACAATGAGCCCAAAACAAAATTTTGTAAACCCCGCCTTTTTGACCATTGGTCCCATCTAACAAGAAAAATTTATTTTTAGAAATAATTGATGATTTTGCCCAAAATGAAAACCGAAAAAAGTTTATTTTTAAAAAAAGTGCCTGTTTAAAATTTTAAAAAATTCTTTTCTTTCTTGAGTTTTATGATTTGATTGTCTTTTGCTTTATGCAAAGATAACAATAATGGTCTTTATTTTTTAAAGGGGAAAAAAATAGTGCTGTAGTGGTTATGCTGTATAATAGGGACATGATTCACTACTTTAATTTGCCTAATCCCAGTAAACTATGCTGTCTTGAGTTTATTTTCTTTTAAAAAGCCTGATTTAACAAGATAGTTATAATGGCTGTTGGTAAATGGTTTTGGTTGTCTTGATGTACTTTCCCTATTAAATTTAATCTAAATAGCCAGAATGTATATAATTAGACCTTAAAGGCTCATACTGACCCCCCCAACCCCCAAGCTGGAAGGGGTCGCTTCGCTTACCCGTAACTCAAAGGGGCCCCGCCAATCTGAATAGCCTACGGCCCGGAGACTTCTTAATCCGGCCCTGCCTACACCTGGCCTACCTGCACCTGACTTCCTACAAATAAGTACTACTCACCTCTCTCCCTGCATTAAGATTACAAATACTTTAAGATAAGTAATGAATTTACTCTGAAGGTATTTTAGTTTGTGTGTTTTTAATGCCTAGTTCTGTTACTAACTTAATATAATTTAGTGTAAACTTGTTGTCTGGCATTTATATGCATTTATAAATGGAAAAAATGGCGTTCTGCCTTCCGGCGATGTCTGCTTTCCAGCGACAGCCTGGAACCTAACCTGCCGTATAAGTGGGGCCCTACTGTACTATTATATTATACATAATTATTATTATGTATTATTATTATTAGTACATATAATAATAATAGCTTTTATTATCATTATTATTTTTATTATTAATTTAGGGACCTGGAGCACAAATCAAATTCTCTAGATCAAGAGCCCCTCACCACATACATATCTACTACTACTACTACTACTACTACTATTATATATATATATAAACACACACACACACAGTCCTCCCTCACAAATCCAGGGTCGCCACACCAACCTGCTGATACTGTTCGGTGGTGCTACTTGCTGCATAAGTTATTCCAATTTCTTTTTCTCCATTTATTGTTTTAACCTGCTTACTTTTAGCCCTAGCCATGGTTCCAATGAATAAAAGAAATGCTTCTCATTATGTAAAGCATCTACACAGTACATTATCCATTAAAGATAAGGTGGCTTAGAAGCCACTGTCAGTTGCCATGAGCTCAGTCTCATGATGCAGGAGAATATGCTTTATTATTACTCTAATATCAACACTGCAGCTTATTTGCCTATCACAATTGATCAAATATGACATAATAAACAATATAAATAGCATAAAACATGTTAAATACTCCAGAATAAATAATATTTGGCATAACACTGAGCAGTTCGACAGAGTTATGAAGAGGATATGGTAAACAAATACCATTCTCCTATCCTTGTCTTGGAGACTTATATTAGAGAAAATGGAGTATAGCACAGGGCTAACTATGATATACACTCGTACTCCACCATAAACATGAAACAAAAAGTTATTTTCTCTCTATAGATTATCACACACAACAGCATATGTGTAGAGAACCTAGGATAACCTAAAAAAAGTCAACGTGGCTTATTTCTAGTACATGGCTTGGGTTAGCCATATATGATTTTTGGTAAATATTCGATTCCCAGCCAGGGTAGAAACATAAGGTGTGTTTCTTACACCTGTTGTCTATGTTTACCCATCAGTAAATGGGTACCTGGGTGTTAGCCGACTAGTGTGGGTGTTATCCTGGGACACTGACCTAATTTTCTTCAAATACTCTGCATAACAAGCGGCTTTCTGTACAGTAGTATGTCACTGATTTCAGCTAGGCCTGTATACCTTGTACATGTATGTTTAGTAAGTAAAGATATTATTATTATTATATTATTATTATTTTCTCAGTTGTTTGTTGGGTTATCTTATTCAAACTTGGACAATGTATGATGGAAAGATACTTCTTCACATACACCAAAAATGAAAGAAATCAGACCATAAATAGCGGAGTTAACTTCTCAGCCATTAGCAGCCGCTTAGTGGTATACAGTGGACCCCCGCATAACGATATTATTTCAATCCAGAAGTCTGTTTGGGTGCCGTTATAGACCGAATTTGTTCCCATAAGAAATATTGTGAATTAGATTAGTCCGTTTCAGACCCCTAAAAATACACCTACAAAAGCACTTACGAAAATACACTTACATAATTGGTCGAGTTGGGAGCTGATCATTATGCGGGGGTCCACTGTATTTTTATATGGCTGTTGTGGTTATATTCTCATTTTTTCGGTCTCATTTGATAGAATGAAAGATATATTACAGAAATAGATATGATTTTGATTGCTTTCATGAAGAAAGTACCTTGAAATTTCGCTCACAGTAGCGAAAATGTTCTATTCTTTAGCGAAGCTCAAGAGTAAACAAATGACGCCTCAGTCCAATACCTGTCCGGCTGCCAGTCCAAATTCCAGTACGGAGTCAAGAATGGATTGACATTATTTATATACTTATTACAATAATGCAGTAGTCTGTATAACAGTACATCTATTTTTTTGTGAATAAAAATTCCAAATGGTAAGCAAAAGTAATATAAGAGGGGCTTGTAGCCATGACTAATGAACAGAAATTTTTTTATTTTAGTGCCAGGAATGTCTGCATTGTTTATTCTGGACACTATTTTGAAATTGGCATCTCTTGAAATTTGTGTGAAATCGGCCAAATTGCCAATTTCTGACCACTTTACTGGGTAGTTGAAATAAGTGAATGGGCAGTTTCTTGTACTCAGTTGACAGACTAGAAGTAAATAAGTTTATTCAGGTATACACAAATACAGTTACATAGATTATTATACATAGTAGTGTATGTATGGAGAACCTAGGATAACCCAGAAAAGTCAGACAAAGTGACTTATTTCCAGTACCTGGCTTGGGCTTGCCATTTATGATTTTTGGTAAATATTTTTTTTTCTCAGTTGTTTGTTGGGCTATCTCATTGAAACTTGGGAAATGTATGATGGAAAGATGCTTCTTAATGTAAAACAAAAATAAAAAAGACGGACGATAAATAAGGGAGTTCACTTCTCAGCCATTAGCCACCTCTTTGCAATATGTTTTCGTATGGTTTTTATGGTTGTATTCTCGTTTTTTTTGACTCATTTGATAGAATGGAAGATATATCACAGAAACAGACATGATTTTGATTGCTTTCATGATGAAAAGTACCTAGAAATTGAGCTCAAAGTAGAGTAAATGTTCGGTTTTTGCCGATGTTCATTGAACTTTGTGTAAGTCAAGTTGGCTAATTTTATTAAGTGTATTCTAACCTAACCACTCTGCAATCCGGCACACTACAGGTCCCGATGATGCCGGATTTGTGAGGGAGGACTATATATATATACATACAGTGGACCCTCGACCAACGATGGCATCATCTAACGTTAAATCCGACTAGTGATACATTTTAATGCAAAAATTTTGCCTCGACTAGAGTTAAAAAACTCGACCAACACGATTCGTTCAGTCTGAGATGCGTCCACTTGTGGCCAGTGTTTAGAAGCCAGCCAGCCACCGCAGTCCCATCCAAACATACAATCGGAACATTTCATATTATCACAGTGTTTTTAGTGATTGCACCTGCAAAATAAGTCACTATGGGCCCCAAGAAAGCTTCTAGTGCTAACCCTACAGCAAAAAGGGTGAGAATTACTATGGATATGAAGAAAGAGATCATTATAAGTATGAAAGTGGAGTGTGTGTCTCTGAGCTGGCCAAGTTGTACACAAATCCCCAATCAACCATCGCTACTATTGTGGCCAAGAAAACAGCAATCAAGGAAGCTGTTCTTGCCAAAGGTGCAACTTTGTTTTCGAAACTGAGATCGCAAGTGATAGAAAATGTTGAGAGACTGTTATTGGTGTGGATAAACGAAAAACAGATAGCAGGAGATAGCATCTCTCAAGCGATCATATGTGAAAAGGCTAGGAAGTTGCATGACTATTTAATTAGAAAAATGTCAGCAACTAGTGGTGATGAGTGAATTTAAGGCCAGCAAAGGATGGTTTGAGAGATTTAAGAATCGTAGTGGCATACATAGTGTGATAAGGTATGGTGAGGCTGCCAGTTTGGACCAAAAAGCCGCTGAAAAATTTTATTATTATTTTTTTTATTAACATTCGCTCCATCACTGTCTTGCCAGAAGGGTGCTTTACACTACAGTTTTTAAACTGCCAAAAATTTATTTTTATTTTATTATCACACTGGCCGATTCCCACCAAGGCAGGGTGGCCCGAAAAAGAAAAACTTTCACCATCATTCACTCCATCACTGTCTTGCCAGAAGGGTGCTTTACACTACAGTTTTTAAACTGCAACATTAACACCCCTCCTTCAGAGTGCAGGCACTGTACTTCCCATCTCCAGGACTCAAGTCCGGCCTGCCGGTTTCCCTGAATCCCTTCATAAATGTTACTTTGCTCACACTCCAACAGCACGTCAAGTACTAAAAACCACCTGTCTCCATTCACTCCTATCAAACACGCTCACGCACGCCTGCTGGAAGTCCAAGCCCCTCGCACACAAAACCTCCTTTACCCCCTCCCTCCAACCCTTCCTAGGCCGACCCCTACCCCGCCTTCCTTCCACTACAGACTGATACACTCTTGAAGTCATTCTGTTTCGCTCCATTCTCTCTACATGTCCGAACCACCTCAACAACCCTTCCTCAGCCCTCTGGACAACAGTTTTGGTAATCCCGCACCTCCTCCTAACTTCCAAACTACGAATTCTCTGCATTATATTCACACCACACATTGCCCTCAGACATGACATCTCCACTGCCTCCAGCCTTCTCCTCGCTGCAACATTCATCACCCACGCTTCACACCCATATAAGAGCGTTGGTAAAACTATACTCTCATACATTCCCTCTTTGCCTCCAAGGACAAAGTTCTTTGTCTCCACAGACTCCTAAGTGCACCACTCACTCTTTTTCCCTCATCAATTCTATGATTCACCTCATCTTTCATAGACCCATCCGCTGACACGTCCACTCCCAAATATCTGAATACGTTCACCTCCTCTATACTCTCTCCCTCCAATCTGATATTCAATCTTTCATCATCTAATCTTTTTGTTATCCTCATAACCTTACTCTTTCCTGTATTCACCTTTAATTTTCTTCTTTTGCACACCCTACCAAATTCATCCACCAATCTCTGCAGCTTCTCTTCAGAATCTCCCAAGAGCACAGTGTCATCAGCAAAGAGCAGCTGTGACAACTCCCACTTTGTGTGTGATTCTTTATCTTTTAACTCCACGCCTCTTGCCAAGACCCTCGCATTTACTTCTCTTACAACCCCATCTATAAATATATTAAACAACCACGGTGACATCACACATCCTTGTCTAAGGCCTACTTTTACTGGGAAAAAATTTCCCTCTTTCCTACATACTCTAACTTGAGCCTCACTATCCTCGTAAAAACTCTTCACTGCTTTCAGTAACCTACCTCCTACACCATACACTTGCAACATCTGCCACATTGCCCCCCTATCCACCCTGTCATACGCCTTTTCCAAATCCATAAATGCCACAAAGACCTCTTTAGCCTTATCTAAATACTGTTCACTTATATGTTTCACTGTAAACACCTGGTCCACACACCCCCTACCTTTCCTAAAGCCTCTTGTTCATCTGCTATCCTATTCTCCGTCTTACTCTTAATTCTTTCAATTATAACTCTACCATACACTTTACCAGGTACACTCAACAGACTTATCCCCCTATAATTTTTTGCACTCTCTTTTATCCCCTTTGCCTTTATACAAAGGAACTATGCATGCTCTCTGCCAATCCCTGGGTACCTTACCCTCTTCCATACATTTATTAAATAATTGCACCAACCACTCCAAAACTATATCCCCACCTGCTTTTAACATTTCTATCTTTATCCCATCAATCCCGGCTGCCTTACCCCCTTTCATTTTACCTACTGCCTCACGAACTTCCCCCACACTCACAACTGGCTCTTCCTCACTCCTACAAGATGTTATTCCTCCTTGCCCTATACACGAAATCACAGCTTCCCTATCTTCATCAACATTTAACAATTCCTCAAAATATTCCCTCCATCTTCCCAATAAACCCCTAACTCTCCATTTAATAACTCTCCTCTCCTATTTTTAACTGACAAATCCATTTGTTCTCTAGGCTTTCTTAACTTGTTAATCTCACTCCAAAACTTTTTCTTATTTTCAACAAAATTGTTGATAACATCTCACCCACTCTCTCATTTGCTCTCTTTTTACATTGCTTCACCACTCTCTTAACCTCTCTCTTTTCTCCATATACTCTTCCCTCCTTGCATCACTTCTACTTTGTAAAAACTTCTCATATGCTAACTTTTTCTCCCTTACTACTCTCTTTACATCATCATTCCACCAATCGCTCCTCTTCCCTCCTGCACCCACTTTCCTGTAACCACAAACTTCTGCTGAACACTCTAACACTACATTTTTAAACCTACCCCATACCTCTTCGACCCCATTGCCTATGCTCTCATTAGCCCATCTATCCTCCAATAGCTGTTTATATCTTACCCTAACTGCCTCCTCTTTTAGTTTATAAACCTTCACCTCTCTCTTCCCTGATGCTTCTATTCTCCTTGTATCCCATTTACCTTTTACTCTCAGTGTAGCTACAACTAGAAAGTGATCTGATATATCTGTGGCCCCTCTATAAACATGTACATCCTGAAGTCTACTCAACAGTCTTTTATCTACCAATACATAATCCAACAAACTACTGTCATTTCGCCCTACATCATATCGTGTATACTTATTTATCCTCTTTTTCTTAAAATATGTATTACCTATAACTAAACCCCTTTCTATACAAAGTTCAATCAAAGGGCTCCCATTATCATTTACACCTGGCACCCCAAACTTACCTACCACACCCTCTCTAAAAGTTTCTCCTACTTTAGCATTCAGGTCCCCTACCACAATTACTCTCTCACTTGGTTCAAAGGCTCCTATACATTCACTTAACATCTCCCAAAATCTCTCTCTCTCCTCTGCATTCCTCTCTTCTCCAGGTGCATACACGCTTATTATGACCCACTTCTCGCATCCAACCTTTACTTTAATCCACATAATTCTTGAATTTACACATTCATATTCTCTTTTCTCCTTCCATAACTGATCATTTAACATTACTGCTACACCTTCCTTTGCTCTAACTCTCTCAGATACTCCAGATTTAATCCCATTTATTTCCCCCCACTGAAACTCTCCTACCCCCTTCAGCTTTGTTTCGCTTAGAGCCAGGACATCCAACTTCTTTTCATTCATAACATCAGCAATCATCTGTTTCTTGTCATCCGCACTACATCCACGCACATTTAAGCATCCCAGGAATGCAGGAATTCAAGGAGTTCATAGACAGTGAAAAATTGAAACCTGAACAAGTGCTTAATTGTGACACTGACAATGTTGTGAAACACTTTAGGAATGTCATTAAGGAACGGGAGGTACAGGCCTCTATGGAAAGATATGTTGTGCAACAGAGGTCCAGTGACTCTCAAGCTCATCCTAGTGGCATTAAAAGAAGAAGGGAAGTAACCCCAGAAAAGGACTTGACACCTCAAGTCCTAATGGAAGGGAATTCCCCTTCTAAACACTAACACCATCCACAGTCTCCCCTCCTCCCATCCCTTCAATCATCACCAGATCTTCAATAAAAGTAAGTGTCATGTAATTGTACATGTCTTCTTCAGTTTGTGTGTATTAAAATTAATATTTCATGTCGTAAATTTTTTTTTTTTTCAATACTTTTGGGTGTCTTGCATGGATTAATTGATTTCCAATATTTCTTATGGGGAAAATTAACTCGACTAACGATAA
>NW_026467223.1:0-13483 GCF_026875155.1 Cherax quadricarinatus
TTTTCCCGATCAAAGAAAAAAAAAGTTAAATTTGGAAAATTACGGAATTTGCTTCCGAAGTTAGTGGCTCGACGATGTTTACGCATCGGCGATTTTGCCCAATTTGACCCTATTTCAGCCAATTCCAGTGTACTATCGACAAAAATCATAACTATTTCGCTAGAAACTCTATTTTTTCTATCGAATGAGTACAAGAAACCACCTTTTTACCAATTTCAGCTATCCAATACAGTGGTCAGAATTTAGCAATTTTGCCAATTTCCACAAATTTAAAAAAGATCCCAAATTTCTCCAAATAGGTCCAGAATAAACAAGAAAGACATTCCTGGCACTAAAATAACATTTCCTCTGTTTCATTAGTCACGTCCCCAACCCCTCTTACTTTCCCTTTTGCTTTCCACTTTTAATTTTATTCTCAAAAAAATAGAAGATTTACTGTTATGCAGACTACTGCATTAGTGTAGAAATGGTAATAAATAATATCGGCGCACTTGTGAAAGAATATTAGACTCACCAGTTGACGTGTATTGGACGCTTAGCATAATTTGTTTACATGACTCATGAAATCATAATACAGTGGTCCCCCACTTTTCGTAGTTCCCGGCAATCGTAAAATTCGCCAATCATAGGGGTATTTTCGTATAAACATGGACTCGCTTTTATAGGTTGACTCGCGAGTCGTAGTTCATCCGGGATGCGTACCCACGGCGTGAGCCGAGGCGGCAGCCAGTCTGGTATTGTTTACCAGTGAGCGAAGGTCCCCTCATGTGCTCCAGCGAAATATTTCATAATATTCCATTTATTTTAGTGCTTGCAAGTACTAATAAGCTACCATGGCTCCAAAAAAAAAGCTCCTAGTGCCAAGCCTGTGGTAAAGAAGGTGAGAAATAGATTGAATTTAAGAAAACCATCATTGACAATATGAAAGTGGTACAAGTGTGGCCGAACTGTCCAGGATGTATAAGAAACCCTACACAACCTTATGTTCCATAGTGGCCAAAAAAAGGAAATAAGGGAGCTGTTGTTGCAAAGGGAGTAACTAGGCTGAAAAAAAATAAGATCACCAGTACTGGAAGAGGTTGAGAAGTTATTCTTGGTGGGGATAAATGAGAAACAATTAGCAGGGATACTCTTATGACTTCGATTATTTGTGAAAAGGCTAGGCAGTTGATGAAGATTTGGTAAAGAAAAAAATTGGAGTGAATTTAAGGGCCCAAAGCAAAGGCTGGTTTGAGAGATTTAAGAACCGTACGGGGCATACACAGTGTGGTAAGGCATAGTGAGGCTGCCAGTTCCGACCACCAAGGCAGCTGAAAAATAGTGCATGAATTCCAGGGAGTACATAAGGCTGAAGGACTGAAACCTGAACAAGTGTTCAATTTTTACGAAACAGGCCTCTTTTGGAAGAAAATGCCAAAGATGACCCTTTATTACACAAGAGGAAAAGGCAATGCCAGGACACAAGCCTATGAAAACAGGCTGACGCTAATGTTCTGTGCTAATGCTAGTGGGGATTTCAAAGTGAAGCCATTACTAGTGTACCATTCTGAAAATCCCAGAGTGTTCAGGAAAAACAATGTTATAAGAGTAAATTGTGTGTGTTTTGGAAATCTAATAGTAAGGCATGGGTCACGAGGGAAATTTTCGTCGAGTGGTTCAATGAAGTGTTTTGCCCTAGTTAAAGGAGTATCTCCTGGAAAAGAAATTGGATCTCAAGTGCCTGCTAGTAATGGACAATGACCTGCTCATCACAATGATAAAAGTTTTTCACCCCCAAATCCCCCTCCCTCCTTTTCCAAACCCCTGGACCAGCAGGTTATTGCAAACTTAAAAAACTCTACACAAACAATGTTTACATGCTTGACTGTGACCACAGACGCTCACTTGACCCTAGGAATTTGGGGAGAACACTTCAGCATCCTCCATTGCATAACCCTTAAGGTATGCTTGGAGGGGAGGACCCACCAGGACTTGACTCTGCCGGAGAAAATGTGGCCAATTGTGCGACAAAGGGATTTGAAGGATTTTGGGCAACCCTAAGAGCCTATGTCTGTTGGGAAAATCAATTGTGGCCTGGGGAGTTCCATGGGGTTGATTGTGAGTTTGGAGGATTGGAAAAATTGGTGGAAGACCACAATGGAAGAGCTCACCACTGGGAGCTTCAAGAGCTTCAGCAGGAAGGCAAACAGATCGCAAACTCAGAAACTTGCTGCAGAGGAGGAGGAAGAAAAATGGAAGACAGTCCTTCTTCGAAATTAGAGAGATTTTTACTAGTGGGGTAAAATGGAAAGCTTTATGGAGAACATCACCCTAACAAGGTGGTGCAAGCCAGGTGGCAACATGTACATGACAAAGTCTGGGCCATTTTAGGGAAGTGTTAAAGAGACGCAAAACAGAGCCTCCTCCACAAATTTTTTGTAGCAGTACTCCATTGATCTCAAGGTGGTCCTAGTGGCATTAAGAAACAGAGAAAGAGAAGCAACCCAAAAAAAGCTAAGGTACCTGGAGGTGTTGATGGAAGGGGATTCCCCTTCCAAACTATAAACAATCCACTCTCTCTCCTCCTCCAGTCTCCCATACACTAAGAAGAATCTCCAATAAAGGTAAGTGTTATGCTGTTAATGTTTCATTCATCATTTCCCATTGTATTGTTTATGTACTACATGTATATTTCATGTTAAAAATTTTTTTGTTTTAATACTTCTGGGTGTCAGGAACGGATTAATTGTATTTACATTATTTCTTATGAGGAAAATTGATTTGTAAATCGTAAATTTCGTTTATAGTAACGGCTCCAGGAACGGATTAATTATGAAAAAACGAGGGACCACTGTATGATCAAACCCACAGGTGGGATTTGATCCCGCCGTCAGAGAGTCTCAAAACTCCAGACCATCGCGTTAGCCACTGGACCAGCTAGCCACAATAAGATTCGTCCAACTAGGTATATTTCTACACCATAGGAAGGTTAGCATAGGCACCACTGTGACCACAAATGCAAGTTTTTACAGACGAATCTCCAGCTAGCGTGGCCGTGATGAACTCCAGTGGCTAACGCGATGGTCTGGAGTTTTGAGACTCTCTGACCACGGGATCAAACCCCACCCGTGGTATGGTTTATAATTTGTTTACTTTTGAACTTTGGTAAAAATCAAACATT
This sequence comes from Cherax quadricarinatus, assembly GCF_026875155.1. NCBI lineage: Eukaryota > Metazoa > Arthropoda > Malacostraca > Decapoda > Parastacidae > Cherax > Cherax quadricarinatus. The sequence continues at coordinate 3,161 of NW_026467223.1, forward strand.
TCAGCTACTTTGAGCTCAATTTCAAGGTACTTTTCATTGTAAAACCAGTCAAAATCACCGCAATTTCTGTAATATGTCTTCCATTCTATAAAATGAGACCAGGAAAACTAGAATACAACAATAAATACCATACGAAAATACAGTGCAAAGTCACTGTTTTAATCCAAAAACACGGTCAAAGATTTTTTTTTTTCTCATTACGCACTGTGTGCTGCAGGATTTTTTTTTATACTGCGCACACTGCCCCAACATAGACCCATTCTTTCATATGTAGGCCTACCAGTTTTTCTCTCATAGATTTGAGGGCGCTAGAATTTAGGCGTACTAGTACATCAAAAAACCCTTGGTGCGTAAGCTGTACTAGCACGTCCGAAACCTGAAAAGGTTAATAGTATTGGTCGTTGCCTAAGATTATCAGTTAATTTTGATATTATCAGTATCGGCTGATATTGAGGGCTTCGTACCAGTATCAGTCAAAAATTGAATATCGTATTGGTATCAGCAAAAAATGTGGTTATCCCATCACTAGTAATATGTATTGAAATGCTGATATACGTATAAAGGTGTTCTGGGGGAAAAAAGAGCTACCAATTGGGTTTTTCCCCCGGGAAACCTGAGTTCAATTTTCTGTTTTTCCCAAAATTCTTATTTATTTTATGTTTAATACAACTGCACTAAAATTTTAAGGCCATTGGAGTCAAGCCCAGTTTTAAGATTTTAAAAAAAAATTGTTTTCTTAAATCTTATTGGGTTCTTTTTGAGTTAAAAAAGTTACTTTGGTGGAAAAATTTAAAATTAAATTTGTGAATTTTTTTGATGTGTCAGAGCATATTATACACCTCCATTTGGAAGGCCTTTTTATTTAAATTCATTTTTACAACAACCAATCAGCAAAATAGATTCCCTCTATCTTCATTGAGAAAAATCTCATAATGTAATAAAATAAATATGGGGAAATTTTTAATTTGCCAATGTTCCTATTTTTATAAAAAAAACAAATATTCCTTTCCAATTTGGGGGCCCGAATAACAAATTTTGGGATGGTAAATAACATTTTCTGTTCATTTGTTTTGAAGGTTTAAATTTTAATACCAGTATTTTTTTTCAAATAATTTTATTCAACACCAAAAAAAAATTTACGTTTACAATAGTAAAAGTAAAATGGTAATTTTTTGTAATTATTTAGACCCACAGGTTGTGTTTAGACTTGAGGCGTTTGTTTAAATCTAATTCAAAAAATTTAATTTTGTATTTAGCCAAGTCAGGGCCTTTCCAATTATGTGGTGCAACATACCCATAGATGTATTTTCTATCTGGGCCCAAAGACCCCACAGTTTATCAGAGTGAGCTGAGTCAGGGCGTAGATCTACGGTTTGGACCCTGAACGTTAAGCGTAGATCTAGGGACGGACACCTGAAAGGTTAAAAGAGGGGTTTGGGATACTGGCTGTTTTGAGGGACATCTAAAATGCTCTATCTGGGTTCCTCTTCAAAGACACTGTGTGAATAATGATGAGAGTTTCTTTTTCTGGATGGTCAATGTGTTAAAAAAATCTATGAATGAGGGGCCGTAAATGATGTGTTTCATGAGAGTAGGCAATACTACCCTACCACAGTGAGAGACGGCCGGTGTATTAAAAATAAATGCTTCGTGTTTTGACTCAAACCAGGCCAGAGTCAGCAGGAAATGAGATGCCTTACTCCTCTTTTGAGATGTTTCTTGCTATATTGATAATATGATAATTTAATGGGAGCAGCTGGCAAGAGACTTGCCTATATCGTTCCTCATTTATTAGCCAAATAAACACTACTTTGCCTTACCAAGTTAGGTGCAGGAAAGCTCTAAATATGCAGTGTGTTTGAGCAACTAGCTGGTGTCATGCTGTGGCTTTGAAGATGCTTATTGTACATCCAGTAAAACTTTCCTGTTTCAACACTTATTCATGCAAACATCACTTACTAATAGTTTCAGCAGTTGTACAAATACAGCTAAAGTAGGGATGGTAATGTATAATTAGTGTTATGATGATCTATGGGTTATTGTGCTAAATTTGAGACTGTTAATCTGATAACTCTAATAAATTTTTTATTATTTGTAATATTTATGCACAGAACATGCTCTTCAAACTTTTTATTTAAGTGTTTTATATAAGTTAAGTATTTCTGAGTTTCATAAATTTGTGGAAAACCTTAGTTAGGTATGAATAATGCTGCCTACCAAGCACTGCTTGCTCTCAGTTAGCGAGGAGGTAGAAAGGTGGGAATGGTGGTCTAGCAGCTGGGGAAGCTGTCACTTGTCTGGGGAGCAGATTAGAGAAAGCTACAAAGAGAGCTACCAGATTTCGTTCATTTTTTTTTTTTTAATTTGTCATGCAGTACCAATCGTTTTTCTATTTTTTTACTACCATTTTTGTCATATTAAGACAATCTGATTAACTCGAATTGTGTTCTGATTGGTTATCTGCTGTACGTATTTTAAAATCGTTAAAAAATTAATATGTCAAGTGTAATACAATGTATGGTACAGGTGCTCCCCAAATTATGGTATAGTTATGTTCCGACGAACATATTGTATGTTGACAGTATCATAAGTCGATTTTTTTTCTTTTTCTTTTTTTTTTTAATTAACACCTTGACTGTTTCCCACTGAGGCAGGGAGGCTTGAAAAAGAAGAAACACTTTTACTACCACCCACTCCTTCACTGTCTTGCCAGAGGCAAATCAGTGAATAAGTAAATAAATAATTACTGTAACTAAATACTATTATTGAAAAGTAAATAAATGAATTAAAGTTTATCCTATCAATAAATGTTCAGTACTGTACAGTAAAAAAAAAAATTTGCAGTACATTGACTTGATTACCCAAACATGATTCAGGTACAGTACATGTAGTGATATGTTGTACAGATACTCATCATTAATGTAGTCAGCTGAAAGCACACACATGTGCTTGAAGAATGTTGTGAAGCATATATCGAACATTAATTGCCAGAATGTGCATTGCTATCGCACATCATAAAGTCGAAGATAACTTCACTTACGTGTACGTGTGTAAAGCAAAGAGCATTTGTATATGCATTTGGGTGTGTGTGTGTGTGTGTGTGTGTGTGTGTGTGTGTGTGTGTGTGTGTGTGTATTTTTTTCAGTTTAAATTTTTTTCACATTAACTTGTACAGTATTTAAAGTGTCCAGCACTACTGTCTAATATTCACTTTTCTCTTGCACTGCAGCCCAGGCCATAGGTAAACCTTGAATAGCTCTCCTGTTGGTATTATTCGTTGCTCTTTTAAAATCTAGTTGATTGGCTCCTTAAGGTTGAAAGCTAAGTTGTTTGCTTTTGATATGCATTCTGAATTGATTGTATAGATAAGCCTTCATAATTTTGAAGTAACTTTGCATGGACAAGCATTGGTGTGTATCTTCAATCCATGTTTTCTCCATACATTATACAGACAAGCATTAGTGTATATTTTGAATCTACGTTTTCTCCATACATTATACATGGAGGCAACTATGAGACTCCTCACAGAGCATTGTCTGATTATTTGGTATCCCCAGTATGGAAGACACTAGGGTTTGCCATGTATTTTTCCCCTCCAGGTTTTGGGCAGCAAGACAGAACGTGGTTTGCTTCACTTATTTCTCAGTGCTTGATGAAGTGCTGGACATAGAATGCTGTTCTGCAGATCATTTTCAGACACTAATATCACTGGTCTTTTTATTTTTTGTAAGATAGAACATTTTTATTGTTTTAACTTTTATTATTTTTTGTTGCCTAACCCCTTAACTGTCCAAACTTAAAATCTCCCATTCACTCCCCCAGCACTCCGAATATTTTGAAAAAAAAAAAAAAAAAGTAAATGAAGAGGACATTTTTTTACATAAAGGAATTTATAAAAAGAAATGCTTACGGAGATAAAAGGGCCCCAAAAAAATCGGTGCTTTCGCTCACTTGGCGGCAACATGAAGCGCTGCTGCTTGCACAAATTTTTTGCCGATATACCTTTTTTTCTCGTTTTTTTAATTTGTAAATTTTTACGTTCTGATAATTACAATTTGTAGTATTTTCTTGTGATTTCATAGTTAATCTTTGTTTGATACTAATATTAGGTATTGAAATAGTATCAGATAGTCACAGACACAGTGACGGGTGAACAATTTTTACCTACCTTAGTCACATACTATTATCTAGAAATATATATGTAGTATTTATGGGTCCCAGCAATGTTTTGGAATTATTTATTTATTTATTTATTTTTTTATAATTTGAACATAAAAAGAGGTACAAAAAAATACAGGTAAAAAGCAGCATGCCAAAGCCACTTGTATGCATAGCATTACGGCAGGCTTAAAATTAACTTAAGATTAACTAAGCAATGATGTATCAGTGATAAAACATTATTGTAAACGAATAATAAAAGCACAAATGAATATTACAAAGACAGGTCATATGGGTTTCATGCATTGCTGTACATTCAGTAGAATGGAGTATTCTTTTTAGGTAGTGTATTTAAAAGATTTGCAAAGTTAGATTGGGTCTTAGGTTTAACATTTATGTGATATAATTGTGAGAAACATTTAAGATAAACAATTTTTTAAGGTTCATTTATCAGTATTTATTTTGGGTTTTTGGGTGAGTAAGTGATCTTTGAGAAGAGACTTGAATTTATAAAAAAGGTTGCTTTCTTTTATATTTACAGGTAATGAATTCCAGATTTTGGGCCTTTTATGTGCATTGAGTTTTTGCATAGCATGAGATGGACACGAGGAACATCGAAGATGATCTGTGCCTTGTGTTATGGTCATGTGTTCTGTTGAGGTTGGCAAAGGGGATGTTTGAGGGAGGGTTTATTTTCAGAGTTAGTGTTCTATGTATGTAATAGGTGCAGAATAAGTATGGATGTTTTGTATGGTGAGTAGGTTTAGTGTTTTGAATATTGGTGGAGTGTGCTGCCTGTAGTGGGAATTTGTTATCATTCTGACTGCAGCCTTTTTTTTGGGTAATTAGTGGGCTGAGATGGTTAATTGTTGTTGAGCCCCATGCACAAATTCCATGGTGAGATAGGGGAAAATAGAGGTGAAAAGGGCCGGAGGGCTGACGTGGAAAAAAGTACGTTTTTCTTCATGTATCCCTTGGTCTTGGAAATTTTCTAAAAAATTTGTTGTTATGTGTATGAAATTTGAGTCTATTATCAAGGGGTTTCCCTAAAATTTTTCCCCCTCTGTTAGCTTTGTGATAGGCGACCCTTTTCCCTTATTTAAAGGGGAATCGTAGCTTGTTACCAAACGGGGGAATGAAGTGGGTTTTTGTCAATGTTTAGTGTAATTTGTTAGCCCTATCCGGAGAATTTTCTGTAATTCGGTATTTACAGTATTGACTAGATGACTGGGTCGGGTGAGAAAAGAGTAGTAGTGCATCTGCAATAGTGTGGGTTTGATAATTGCGAAGCATTTGGTAGGTCATTTTTGTATAGGAGAAAAAAAAGAGGGCCAAGGGCACTTCCCCGTGGGACACCAAATGTAATTGGTGTGCGGAAGAGTTTGCCCCATTTGTGTACACATATTGGCATTCTGTTGCTAAGGTATGACTTGAGGTAGTTGAGGGAGTGCCCTCTTATACCAAGTGTGACAATTTTATTGGAGCAAGTCATGGTCAACTGTATCAAAAGTTTTAAACGTAAGTCAAATAAAGATCCCCAGTGGGACTTCTTTTTTCTCTATTGCAGTGTATTATTTCTAGCATGTGTATATAGCTTTCATTAGTATTTTTATTAGCCTGAATCCAAATTGGCAGGGGTTGAGTATGTTTTGGGAGATGAGGTAGGAGTAGATTCTTTATAATTAATTTTTCGAAGATTTTGAGAGAGGGTGTAAGTTGGATATTGGCCTATAGTTATTCAACTCTTTTTGGGTCTCCTCCTTTTGGATCGGGGTGACCCTTGCATTTTGAGAACTGAGGGAAGGTGGAGGATTCAATGGATTTGTTAAAGGTGTTGCAATGATTGGTGATAGCACTTGTGACACTTTTTTGTATATAAAGGGTGGTAATATTTTAAAAAATCTCCTGCCTTGTTTTTTAGTGTGTTGATAATAAGGGAGACTTCATATGGGTTAGTCGGAGCAAAGGAAACCCAGTGTGTTCGGGTAGTTGCCAGTGAGGTAGTCATTTGGTGGGGTATCTGAGCTTGGGATTTTATTGGCAAGGTTTTGTCCTATAGTGGAGAAGAAATCATTGAGTCTGTTTGCTGTTTCTGTTGGTGGGAGTTGGGGTTCATCTGATTTTGCTAATTTTATTTTGCTATCTCGTGATATCTTTTTTGTTCCTAGAATTTCTGATAGGGTTTTCCAGGTCTTTTTTATATCACCTCGTAAGTTGGATAATCTGTTCTCATATGTGGGAGTATATAATGCGTAATAATAATAATAAATAAGTTCCCTTGAAGCATGATGCAAGACATGTCACTCCACTGCTGACAGTGCAGCTAATGGTGATATTTGATGAGCGTACACTGCCTTTGCTTTATTTGTTTTCACTGTTACAAACAAACATGGTTTTCTGTCGTTTTAGCTCTCTGTCTTTTGTTGGGGTTTTGTGTGTGTGTGTGTGTGGTGTGTCCCGTCTTTCTGTCTGCCTGTGTGTGTGTTTCTGTCTGCTTGTCTCTGTTGTCTCAGAAAGTTGCTCATGAACCAACTGGTATTACACATGATCACATCTGCTTCCTTAACAAGTGAAAAATTTCGTATTACTTGACAGTTTTCCAGTCATGTTTATTAATGCATTATATCTACAAGCACAGTATAGCACTTTGTCTGGATTTTGGGGGGGTTTTTTTTTTATCCTAGGAAATTTTAAACACTAGGGTTAATTGTATTTACATGTTGTTTTTTGTAAATTTAGAGACGTTTAGAAACGAGATAATAAACAGAAACAAGGAAAAGGAGAAAAAACAGCCAACCCACCCAACCCTGCCAAACACATATTACTTGGGTTCCAGAATTGCTTCTTTTTAAACTTAGGCAGGGGTTTTATGGGACTTTCCCTGGCAGGATGATACAACAAGGGGTCCAAAAATTTGGGAAAGGGATTTTGAAACAGGGTTTTATTATCGGGGTTTTTTATATTTCTGCAAGCACTTGTGGCCACTTCCACCTCAAAGCCACTAAACTGGGGGCCCAAACAACCCACTTTCCTTTTAAAAGGGGGAGTTTAAAAAAACAACATATCTTTGAATCCTTGGTTTTTGGGCTTTTTCTTTTTGGGCTCAAAGTGGCTCTCAGTTAAAACGGGTGTTTCCCACAAGGTAGTAAGTTTTCCCCCCAATTTTTTTTTAATACTGAAACCCCAACCGAGGGTTAAAAACTCATTCTAGGGCCTGACCGGGCCCATCTCAGGCCAATCATGCCAAATTTAGGGGGCGGGAAAAAAATTAAAACATAGATCTATTTTTTTGGAGCACTAGGGGTAAGAATGTAGATCTACGTTTGAACAGTTATAACCAATCTTTTTACAAAGAATAAAAAAATTTCTTTTTTTAAATCAATCTTTTTCCACTGGGGCCCCAGATGTACAGTACAGAGTTTACTTTCAAAAAATAAATTTTAAAATTAGTTTTCAAACATACTCGTTGAATTAGGGTTTTTCTCCCTACCCCCGTCCCGTTTGTATGCTGTAAAATGCCTTTCTTTAAAGATTTTCCCAAAAACTTGTTTTATTTTTAAACGTGTGTTATAAAAATTATATTTCATGACCCCCGCCTAAAGCAATTTTCCCTTCCAAGAGCTCAACATTAGGCGAAATTACGTTAGGGCGAATTTAAATTTTTCCCCTTTAAAAAAAAAATAAGGGAAAACAAATTAATCCTTCCGACACCCCAAAGTATGAAAAAAAAAAAAAATTTTTACCCCCCATTAAAAATTAAATTTTTAAAACACACAAACTGAAAAAAGACATGCCAAGTTACGGACATTTACCTTATTGAAATCGGGTGTGTTGATGGGGAGGGAGGAGGGGATATTATGATGTTAGTGTTTAGAGGGGAACCCCCCTTCCCTTAGGACTTGAGGGGGGAAAGTCCTTTTCTGGGGTTACTTCCCTTCTTTTTTAATCTACTAGCCCAGCTTGAGAGTCATGGACCCTGTCGCACAAATACGGGTCCTAGAGGCCTGTCCTCCCGCCCTTTTTAATGAATTCCTGAATGTTTCAAAACATTGTCCGTGGATTCCTCAAGGGCATGGGTTTCCCGGGGGTTAGCCTAAAACCCTTCAAAATCTTTTTTTGTCTACAATTTGGCCACAGTTTTTTCCCAAGCAGATTCAAGGTCCTCTTAGCCCCTTCCTCCAAGCCTTACCTATAATGTTTACACTTGAGGATGAAAAGGATCTTTCCCAAAACTTTTTTTGAGTCATTTTGAGTTTCTGGGGTCACACAAAGCCCCTTTTCAAAATGTTTTTGTGTACAGTTTTTTGAATTTGGAAATGACCTGCTGGTCCATGGGCTGCGGAGAGGAGTGGTATTAGGGGGGCAAAAACTTACCTTTAAAGAAGCTCCCTTTCCCAGAAAAATCACTCTCCCGTCGAAGGATGACCAGGAGCATTTCTAAACCCGGAGGGCCCTTAAGTCTAATTTTTTTCAAATTTGGTAATTTTTTAAAGTGGGGGGAAATGCATGGTGTAACCATCATAGAAAAATCCCAGTGACCCTGCCTTTTCTGTTTGCCCTCCACAAAGGACACACAGATTAGCCTTTAGGAATTGTTTTTCCCCGAACACACGGAAGTTTCAGAGTGAAAACCAATAAAAGGGTTCACTTTCAATCACCACTAGCATTTAACACATCAACAAGTATGCCGTCTTTCAAGGCTTATGTCCTGGGGGTGCCTTTTCCCCCCCTGTTAAATGTAGGTCCTGTTTGGATTTTCTTCCAAAACAGGGGTTTTTTGTCACAATTAAACACTTGTTCGGTTTCAGGGCCTTCATGTCTAGTACTCCTTGAATTCTTGCACTATTTTTCAGCCGCTTTGTGGCCGAACTGGCAGCCCTCCAAAAGCTTTTCACATATGTAGCCACTACAATTTTTAAATCTCTCAAACCCAACCTTTTCTGGCCTTAAAAATTTACCCAATCATCACTAGTTGCGGCATTTTTTTTAATTAAAAAAAACGTCATGCAACTTTCCCCAGCCTTTTTCCAATACGCTTGAGAGTTTCTATCTCCTGCATTTTTTTTTTTCGTTTTTTTCCCACCAAAACACCCTCTCAATTTTTCTATCATTTGCGATCTCTGTTTTGAAAAAATTGCATTTTTGGCAAAACAGTTTCCCTTTGTTTTCCCTTTTCTCCCCAAAATGTAGCGATGGTTGTTTGGGGTTTTGTGTACAACCTGGCCAGTTCGAGACATGCACCCACTTTATACTTAGCAATGATCTCTTTCTTCATATTCATAGTAATTCTCTTTTTTTGCGTGGGTTGGCTTGAAGTTTTTTTTGGGGCCCAGGGTGATTTTTTTTGCAGGTCAGTCACAAAAAGGGGCTGTGATAATATGAAATTTTCCCGTTTTGTATGCTTGGAAGCGACCGTGGTGGCTGCTTGTAACCTGGCACCCCCGGAACAAGTGAGGCGGGGTCAGGCTGATGTGGATGTTCTCGAAAGAAACGCATTGAGTGAGTTTTTTTAGCGCAGCCGAGGCAAAATTTTTTTGTTAAAAAAAAATTTTTCGCTAGACGGGTTAACGTTTTGCGATGTGTTCGTTAGGCGAGGGTCTACTGTATACTGAATGTACTGATATGTACTTGTACACTGGCCCTGTTACTTGAATCACATTTTTTTCTTTAATTTTTTTTTTAACACCGGCTGTCTCCCATTGAGGCAGGGGACCCGAAAAAAGCTTCATCACATTCACACTATATTGTTTTGCCAAGGTGTGCAGATACACGATTTAGCTGTCATTCAAAAAAACAAAAATTTTCCAAACTCTTCCTTTAGAGTGCGGCACTATACCCCCTACCCCAGGCTCGAGTCCCTACTCTGAATCCCTTCACAAAATTTACCCTGCTCATACCGAACAGCTTGTCAAATCCCAAAAACCACATTTTTTCACTCCCTTTTAACACAGCTCCAATTTGCTATATATCCAAGCCCTTTTCCACAAAAACCTTTTTTTTTCCCCCTCCCTTCCCATCTATTCCCAGGATGACCCCTGCCCGCCTTCCCCCCCACTACAGATTTTTGCACCCCAAAGTCATTGTATTTTGTTCTATTTTCTCTAAATGATGAAACCCCCCCAACAACCCCTTCTCACTCTAATAATACTTTAGTAACTCCACACC
>NW_026467225.1:0-13329 GCF_026875155.1 Cherax quadricarinatus
TCCCCCTCCCCTCTCCTTTTTCCCCCCCCCTTCTCTCCTTCCTCCTCTCTCCTTCTCGTCTCCCCTCTCCCTCTCTCCTCTCCCCTCTTTGTCTCCCCTCTCCCCTCTCTCCTCTCTCGTCTCCCCTCTCCCCTCTCTCCTCTCTCGTCCCCCCCTCTCTCCTCTTCCCTCTCTCCTCTCTCTGTCTCCCCCTCTCCCCTCTCCTCCTCCCCTCTCTCCCCTCTCTCCTCTCCCCTCTCCCCTCTCCCCTCTCCCCTCTTACTACCAACAACAAAGTCAAATTAACTAACAGTAGAAAAACGGTGATAACATGAAGGCGAAGTAAACGGTAAAAACAGGAGGAAAAGGCACTGTTAGTTCAGGGAATCAACAGAAATACCTTTTACCTCGTTAAACTGCATCAATGTCATTATAACTTGTCACATGTACAACACCTGGGTGTCTTTATTGATGAATAAGACACATGTACAACACCTGGGTGTCTTTATTGATGAATAAGACACATGTACAACACCTGGGTGACTTTATGGATGAATAAGACACATGTACAACACCTGGGTGACTTTATTGATGAATAAGACACATGTACAACACTTGGGTGTCTTTATTGATGAATAAGACACATGTACAACACCTGGTGTCTTTATTGATGAATAAGACACAAGTACAACACCTGGGTGTCTTTATTGATGAATAAGACACATGTACAACACCTAGGTGTCTTTATTGAAGAATAAGACACATGTACAACTCCTGGGTGTCTTTATTGATGAATAAGACACATGTACAACACCTGGGTGTCTTTATTGATGAATAAGACACGTGTACAACACCTGGGTGTCTTTATTGATGAATAAGACACCTGTACAACACCTAGGTGTCTTTATTGATGAATAAGACACATGTACAACACCTGGGTGTCTTTATTGATGAATAAGACACATGTACAACACCTGGGTGTCTTTATTGATGAATAAGACACATGTACAACACCTGGGTGTCTTTATTGATGAATAAGACACATGTACAACACCTGGGTGTCTTTATTGATGAATAAGACACCTGTACAACACCTGGGTGTCTTTATTGATGAATAAGACACCTGTACAACACCTGGGTGTCTTTATTGATGAATAAGACACCTGTACAACACCTGGGTGTCTTTATTGATGAATAAGACACATGTACAACACCTGGGTGTCTTTATTAATGAATAAGACACCTGTACAACACCTGGGTGTCTTTTTTGATGAATAAGACACATGTACAACACCTGGGTGTCTTTATTGATGAATAAGACACCTGTACAACACCTGGGTGTCTTTATTGATGAATAAGACACATGTACAACACATGGGTGACTTTATTGATGAATAAGACACATGTACAACACCTGGGTGTCTTTATTGATGAATAAGACACATGTACAACACCTGGGTGTCTTTATTGATGAATAAGACACATGTACAACACCTGGGTGACTTTATTGATGAATAAGACACATGTACAACACCTGGTGGTCTTTATTGATGAATAAGACACATGTACAACACCTGGGTGACTTTATTGATGAATAAGACACATGTACAACACCTGGGTGACTTTATTGATGAATAAGCCACATGTACAACACCTGGGTGACTTTATTGATGAATAAGACACATGTACAACACCTGGTGTCTTTATTGATGAATAAGACACATGTACAACACCTGGGTGACTTTATTGATGAATAAGACACATGTTACAACACCTGGGTGACTTTATTGATGAATAAGACACATGTACAACACCTGGGTGACTTTATTGATGAATAAGACACATGTACAACACCTGGGTGTCTTTATTGATGAATAAGACGCATGTACAACACCTGGGTGACTTTATTGATGAATAAGACACATGTACAACACCTAGGTGTCTTTATTGATGAATAAGACACATGTACAACACCTAGGTGTCTTTATTGATGAATAAGACACATGTACAACACCTGGGTGACTTTATTGATGAATAAGACACATGTACAACACCTGGGTGTCTTTATTGATGAATAAGACACATGTACAACACCTGGGTGACTTTATTGATGAATAAGACACATGTACAACACCTGGGTGTCTTTATTGATGAATAAGACACATGTACAACACCTGGGTGTCTTTATTGATGAATAAGATACATGTACAACACCTGGGTGTATTTATTGATGAATAAGACACATGTACAACACCTGGGTGTCTTTATTGATGAATAAGACACATGTACAACACCTGGGTGTCTTTATTGATGAATAAGACACATGTACAACACCTGTGTGTGTTTATTGATGAATAAGACACATGTACAACACCTGGGTGTCTTTATTGATGAATAAGACACATGTACAATACCTGGGTGTCTTTATTGATGAATAAGACACATGTACAACACCTGGGTGTTTTCGTTGATGAATAAGACGCATGTACAACACCTGGGTGTCTTTATTGATGAATAAGACACATGTACAACACCTAGGTGACTTTATTGATGAAAAAGACACATGTACAACACCTGGGTGTCTTTATTGATGAATAAGACACATGTACAACACCTGGGTGACTTTATTGATGAATAAGACACATGTACAACACCTGGGTGTCTTTATTGATGAATAAGACACATGTACAACACCTGGGTGTCTTTATTGATGAATAAGACACATGTACAACACTGGGTGTCTTTATTGATGAATAAGACACATGTACAACACCTGGGTGTCTTTATTGATGAATAAGACACATGTAACAACACCTGGGTGACTTTATTGATGAATAAGACACATGTACAACACCTGGGTGTCTTTATTGATGAATAAGACACATGTACAACACCTGGGTGTCTTTATTGATGAATAAGACACATGTACAACACCTGGGTGACTTTATTGATGAATAAGACACATGTACAACACCTGGGTGACTTTATTGATGAATAAGACACATGTACAACACCTGGGTGTCTTTATTGATGAATAAGACACATGTACAACACCTGGGTGACTTTATTGATGAATAAGACACATGTACAACACCTGGGTGTCTTTATTGATGAATAAGACACATGTACAACACCTGGGTGACTTTTATTGATGAATAAGACACATGTACAACACCTGGTGACTTTATTGATGAATAAGACACATGTACAACACCTGGTGACTTTATTGATGAATAAGACACATGTACAACACCTGGGTGTCTTTATTGATGAATAAGACACATGTACAACACCTGGGTGACTTTATTGATGAATAAGACACATGTACAACACCTGGGTGACTTTATTGATGAATAAGACACATGTACAACACCTGGGTGTCTTTATTGATGAATAAGACACATGTACAACACCTGGGTGACTTTATTGATGAATAAGACACATGTACAACACCTGGGTGTCTTTATTGATGAATAAGACACATGTGCAACACCTGGGTGACTTTATTGATGAATAAGACACATGTACAACACCTGGGTGTCTTTATTGATGAATAAGACACATGTACAACACCTGGGTGTCTTTATTGATGAATAAGACACATGTACAACACACTGGTGACTTTATTGATGAATAAGACACATGTACAACACCTGGGTGTCTTTATTGATGAATAAGACACATGTGCAACACATGAATTAAATTCATCCCCCAAAATTCCAACTCATTTACATACCAGAATAAATTAACAAATTTATTCCCCCTAATTACATACCTAATCAGATGGCTAATTAGTCACCTAATTTCTATGAAATAATATAAATCTATTTCAATGTTTCGTAGAGGTAATTACCATGCTAATTACCGTGTTAATTACTACGGTAATTACGGCTTTAATGACCCTGTTGGGTAACTTGGGCAGGAATTACCCTCTAATTGGACTCTTGGGTAATTAGTCTCTGCTGGTAACGTCAGGTAACGTTGTGGTTACGTTAGATAACGTTATTAGTCTATATGGGATGTTGTAGTAACGTTGAAGCAACGTTTGGTAACGATAGATTATTACACTGCTTACTGACAGATAGATAAATGTATCCAAAGGTAGATTAATGCACTGTCTGGCTGACAGATAGATAAATGTACCGAAAGATAGATTTATTACACTGTCTGACTGATAGATAAATGTACCGAAAGATAGATTAGTGCACTGTCTGACTGACAGATAGATAGACAGATAGATAAATAGGCCGAAAGTTAGATTAATACACTGTCTGACTGACAGATAGTTAGACAGATAGATAAATAGACCGAAAGATAGATTAATACACTGTCTGACTGACAGATAGATAGACAGGTAGATAAATAGACCGATAGATAGATTAATACACTGTCTGACTGACAGATAGATAGACAGATAGATAAATAGACCGAAAGTTAGATAAATACAATGTCTTACTGACGATAGATAGACAGATAGATAAATAGACCGGAAGATAGATTAATACCACTGTCTGGCTGACAGACAGATAGACAGATAGATAAATACACTGTCTGACTGACAGACAGATAGATTAATACACTGTCTGACTGACAGACAGATAGACAGATAGATAAATACACTGTCTGACTGACAGACAGATAGACAGATAGATAAATACACTGTCTGACTGACAGACAGACAGATAGATAAATACACTGTCTGACTGACAGACAGATAGATAGATAAATACACTGTCTGACTGACAGACAGATAGACAGATAGATACATACACTGTCTGACTGACAGACAGATAGATACATACACTGTCTGACTGACAGACAGATAGATTAATACACTGTCTGACTGACAGACAGATAGATAAATACACTGACAGACAGATAGACAGATAGATACATACACTGTCTGACTGACAGACAAATAGATACATACACTGTCTGACTGACAGACAGATAGATTAATACACTGTATGACTGACAGACAGATAGACAGAAGATAAATAATACACTGTCTGACTGACAGACAAATAGATACATACACTGTCTGACTGACAGACAAATAGATACATACACTGTCTGACTGACAGACAGATAGATTAATACACTGTATGACTGACAGACAGATAGACAGATAGATAAATACACTGTCTGACTGACAGACAGATAGACAGATAGATACATACACTGTCTGACTGACAGACAGATAGATAAATACACTGACAGACAGATAGACAGGTAGATACATACACTGTCTGACTGACAGACAAATAGACAGATAGATACATGCACTGTCTGACTGACAGACAGATAGACAGATAGATACATACACTGTCTGACTGACAGATAGATAGATAAATACACTGTCTGACTGACAGACAGATAGACAGATAGAAAAGTACACTGTCTGACTGACAGACAGGTAGACAGATAGATAAATACACTGTCTGACTGACAGACAGATAGACAGATAGATAAATACACTGACTGACAGACAGATAGACAGATAGATAAATACACTGTCTGACTGACAGACAAATAGATACATACACTGTCTGACTGACAGACAGATAGATACATACACTGTCTGACTGACAGACAGATAGACAGATAGATACATACACTGTCTGACTGACAGACAAATAGATACATACACTGTCTGACTGACAGACAGATAGATTAATACACTGTATGACTGACAGACAGATAGACAGATAGATAAATACACTGTCTGACTGACAGACAGATAGACAGATAGATACATACACTGTCTGACTGACAGACAGATAGATAAATACACTGACAGACAGATAGACAGATAGATACATACACTGTTGACTGACAGACAAATAGACAGATAGATACATACACTGTCTGACTGACAGACAGATAGACAGATAGATACATACACTGTCTGACTGACAGACAGATAGATAGATAAATACACTGTCTGACTGACAGACAGATAGACAGATAGATAAGTACACTGTCTGACTGACAGACAGGTAGACAGATAGATAAATACACTGTCTGACTGACAGACAGATAGACAGATAGATAAATACACTGACTGACAGACAGATAGACAGATAGATAAATACACTGTCTGACTGACAGACAGATTGATACATACACTGTCTGACTGACAGACAGATAGACAGATAGATACATGCACTGTCTGACTGACAGACAGATAGACAGATAGATACATGCACTGTCTGACTGACAGACAGATAGACAGATAGATACATGCACTGTCTGACTGACAGACAGATAGACAGATAGATACATGCACTGTCTGACTGACAGACAGATAGACAGATAGATAATACACTGTCTGACTGACAGACAGATAGATACATACACTGTATGACTGACAGACAGATAGATACATGCACTGTCTGACTGACAGACAGATAGACAGATAGATAAATACACTGTCTGACTGACAGACAGATAGACAGATAGATAAGTACACTGTCTGACTGACAGACAGGTAGACAGATAGATAAATACACTGTCTGACTGACAGACAGATAGACAGATAGATAAATACACTGACTGACAGACAGATAGACAGATAGATAAATACACTGACTGACAGACAGATAGACAGATATATAAATACACTGTCTGACTGACAGACAGATAGACAGATAGATACATGCACTGTCTGACTGACAGACAGATAGACAGATAGATACATGCACTGTCTGACTGACAGACAGATAGACAGATAGATACATGCACTGTCTGACTGACAGACAGATAGACAGATAGATACATGCACTGTCTGACTGACAGACAGATAGACAGATAGATAAATACACTGTCTGACTGACAGACAGATAGATACATACACTGTATGACTGACAGACAGATAGATACATGCACTGTCTGACTGACAGACAGATAGACAGATAGATAAATACACTGTCTGACTCACAGACAGATAGATACATGCACTGTCTGACTGACAGACAGATAGACAGATAGATAAATACACTGTCTGACTGACAGACAGATAGACAGATAGATAAATACACTGACTGACAGACAGATAGACAGATAGATAAATACACTGTCTGACTGACAGACAGATAGACAGATAGATACATGCACTGTCTGACTGACAGACAGATAGACAGATAGATACATACACTGTCTGACTGACAGACAGATAGACAGATAGATACATACACTGTCTGACTGACAGACAAATAGACAGATAGATACATACACTGTCTGACTGACAGACAAATAGACAGATAGATACATACACTGTCTGACTGACAGACAGATAGATACATACACTGTATGACTGACAGACAGATAGACAGATAGATACATGCACTGTCTGACTGACAGACAGATAGACAGATAGATAAATACACTGTCTGACTGACAGACAGATAGACAGATAGATAAATACACTGTCTGACTGACAGACAGATAGACAGATAGATAAATACACTGTCTGACTGTCAGACAGATAGACAGATAGATACATACACTGTCTGACTGACAGACAGATAGACAGATAGATAAATACACTGTCTGACTGTCAGACAGATAGACAGATAGATACATACACTGTCTGACTGACAGACAGACAGACAGATAGATAAATACACTGTCTGACTGTCAGACAGATAGACAGATAGATACATACACTGTCTGACTGACAGACAGATAGACAGATAGATAAATACACTGTCGACTGTCAGACAGATAGACAGATAGATAAATACACTGTCTGACTGTCAGACAGATAGACAGATAGATACATACACTGTCTGACTGACAGACAGACAGACAGATAGATAAATACACTGTCTGACTGTCAGACAGATAGACAGATAGATACATACACTGTCTGACTGACAGACAGATAGACAGATAGATAAATACACTGTCTGACTGTCAGACAGATAGACAGATAGATACATACACTGTCTGACTGACAGACAGATAGACAGATAGATAAATACACTGTCTGACTGACAGACAGATAGACAGATAGATACATACACTGTCTGACTGACAGACAAATAGACAGATAGATACATACACTGTCTGACTGACAGACAGATAGATACATACATACACTGTCTGACTGACAGACAGATAGACAGATAGATACATGCACTGTCTGACTGACAGACAGATAGACAGATAGATACATACACTGTCTGACTGACAGACAGATAGATACATACATACACTGTCTGACTGACAGACATATAGACAGATAGATACATGCACTGTCTGACTGACAGACAGATAGACAGATAGATACATACACTGTCTGACTGACAGACAGATAGACAGATAGATACATACACTGTCTGACTGACAGCCAGATAGACAGATAGATAAATACGGTGTGTCAATACGGTAAGAAACAGCTTCAGTTTTCAATAAACAAAATAAACAGACTGCCTCCCGTGTTTTTTCTGAGTGACTTTCAATACGGAACTGACTGCTGCATGACTCTATATACAGCTCTAAAAGAGCTCTATGCAGAGCTTTATACGGAGCTCTGCACAGAGCTTTACATAGAGCTCTGCTCAGAGCTTTACACAGAGCTCTGTACAGAGTTTTACATACAGTTCTGCACGCAGCTTTACATAGAGCTCTGCTCGAAGTTTTGCATAGAGCTCTGCACATAGCTTTACATAGAGCTCTGCATAGAGCTTTACGAAGAGCTCTATACACAGCTTCACACAGAGCTCTGCGCAAAAGTTTTACATAGAGCTCTGCACAGAACTTACACAGAGCTCTGCACAGAGCTTCACACAGAGCTCTGCAGAGAGCTTTACACGGAGCTCTTCACAGAGCTTTACACAGGGCTCTGCACAGAGCTTTACACGGAACTCTTCACAGAGCTTTACACAGAGCTCTGCACAGAGCTTTAAACAGAGTTCTAAAACAGAGAACTAAGACAGAGCTCTACACAACTAAGCTTTCTGAACATTGGTAAATAAAACTTGTGATAAGAAAGAAGTTCCTTGGTTTAAAACACGGCTGATAAAACACCCACGGCTGATAAAACACCCACGGCTGATAAAACACCCACGACTGATAAAACACCCACGGCTGAAAAACACCCACGACTGAAAAAACACCAACGGCTGATAAAACACCCACGACTGATAAAACACCCACGGCTGATAAAACACCCACGACTGATAAAACACCCACGGCTGATAAAACACCCACGACTGATAAAACACCCACGCTGATAAAACACCCACGACTGATAAAACACCCACGGCTGATAAAACACCCACGGCTGATAAAACACCCACGACTGATAAAACACCCACGGCTGATAAAACACCCACGACTGATAAAAAAACCCACGGCTGATAAAACACCCACGACTGATAAAACACCCACGGCTGATAAAACACCCACGACTGATAAAACACCCACGGCTGATAAAACACCCACGACTGATAAACACCCACGGCTGATAAAACACCCACGACTGATAAAACACCCACGGCTGATAAAACACCCACGACTGATAAAACACCCACGGCTGATAAAACACCCACGACTGATAAAACACCCACGGCTGATAAAACACCCACGACTGATAAAACACCCACGACTGATAAAACACCCACGGCTGATAAAACACCCACGACTGATAAAACACCCACGCCCTGATAAAACACCCACGACTGATAAAACACCCACGGCTGATAAAACACCCACGGCTGATAAAAACACCCATGACTGATAAAACACCCACGCTGATAAAACACCCACGGCTGATAAAACACCCACGACTGATAAACACCCACGGCTGATAAAACACCCACGACTGATAAAACACCCACGGCTGATAAAACACCCACGACTGATAAAACACCCACGGCTGATAAAACACCCACGACTGATAAAACACACACGACTGATAAAAACCCCAAGGCTGATAAAACACCCACGGCTGATAAAACACCCACGGCTGATAAAACACCCACGGCTGATAAAACACCCACGACTGATAAAACACCCACGACTGATAAAACACCCACGGCTGATAAAACACCCACGGCTGATAAAACACCCACGACTGATAAAACACCCACGACTGATAAAACACCCACGACTGATAAAACACACCCACGACTGATAAAACACCCGTAAGTTAAACCCCTGAAAATATTCACGATATCGAGAAATTCCTAAAGTATTTCTGTTCTTTATTTCCAGTTGTTACTTAAGGCAACAGTAATTATTATATCCTTATAATATTTCTTACAATAGTGAGTTGAAAATAATATTTATTTAATATATAGTTAATATTATAGTCGCTGTAACATTTATGTTAATTTAATATCGATATTTTAGGTTAATATCGATATTAATTAAATAATATATCGATATTAATTATATAATAATATCGATATTAATTATATAATAATATCGATATTAATTATTTAATAATATCGATATTAATTATTTAATAATATCGATATTAATTATATAATAATACCGATATTAATTATATAATAATATCGATATTAATTATTTAATAATATCGATATTAATTATATAATAATATCGATATTAATTATTTAATAATATCGATATTAATTATATAATAATATCGATATTAATTATTTAATAATATCGATATTAATTATATAATAATACCGATATTAATTATATAATAATATCGATATTAATTATATAATAATACCGATATTATATATATATATATATATATAAATATATATATATATATATATATTATATAATATATATATATAATATATATATATATATATATAATATATATATATATATATATATATATATATATATTATTTAATACTACTATTAATATTGATATAAATATTACTATTATTATTAATATTAAGCAAAGTTATTCTTTATTAATTAGAGTAAGAGGAGCACTCTGGGGCAGGTTTGCTGAGTACATAGCAGAAGCTTACTGAGTACACACTCTGGATAACCCTGTCTCAACCCTTGTTATAGGTATTAGTGCCAGGTAGTGCTAGTAGGTACCTAGTCACCTGTTATAGGTACTAGTGCCAGGTAATGTTACTAGGTACCTAGTCTTCTGTTAAAGGTACTAGTGCCAGTTAGTGCTGTAGGCACCTAGTCTCCTGTTATGGTACTAGTGCCAGGTAATGTTACTAGGTACCTAGTCTTCTGTTAAAGGTACTAGTGCCAGGTAGTGATATTAGGTACCTAGTCACCTGTTATAGGTACTAGTGCCAGTTAGTGCTAGTAGGCACCTAGTCTCCTCTTATGGGTACTAGTGCCAGGTAATGTTACTAGGTACCTAGTCTTCTGTTAAAGGTACTAGTGCTAGGTAGTGATATTAGGTACCTAGTCTACTGCTAAAGGTACTAGTGGTAGATAGTCTCCTATTATAGGTACTAGTGCCAGGTACTAGTAGTAGGTATTAGTTTCCTGTTAGAGGTGCTAGTGGCCGGCAAACCCGTAGTAGGTACCCAGCATCCAGTTATAGAATACTAGGACCAGGTACTAGCAGTAGGTACCTAGTCTTGTTACAGGTACTAGTGCCAAGTGCTAGTAGTAGGTACCTAGTGTCCTGTTATAGGTACTAGTACCAAGTACTAGTAGTTGGAACCTTGTGTCCTGTTATAGGTACTACTACCAGGCACCAGCAGCAGGTACCTAGTTTCCTGTTATAGGTACTAGGGACCAAGTACTAGCAGCAGGTACCTAGTCTACTGCCTCCTAGCTTAATATTACTTTGCAACAAACGCCCAAAAAACACCTAACGAAGCAGGTGCCAGTTTTCCCGTTGTGGTGAGCGACACACACCTGCTGACACACCTGTTGAGGTACATCCCCACACACACCTGCTGACACACCTGTTGAGGTAGATATATCCCCACATACACCTGTGTAGGTTCGTATGCTATCAAACATACACCTGTCGCTATTCTAACACCTAATGGCCCCACCTGCTGAGGTTCATACACCCGTGCCCACACCTGCTATCATTGCAACACCTGTTATCATTGCAACACATGTTATCATTGCAACACCTACTATCATTGCAACACCTGTTATCATCGCAACACTTGTTATCATTGCAACACCTGTTATCATTGCAACAACTGTTATCATTGTAATACCTGTTACCACTGCAACACCTGTTATCATTGCAACACCTGCTATCATTGCAACACCTGCTATCATTGCAACACCTGCTATCATTGCAACACCTATCATTGCAACACCTGCTATCATTGCAACACCTGCTATCATTGCAACACCTGCTATCATTGCAACACCTGCTATCATTGCAACACCTGCTATCATTGCAACACCTGTTATCATTGCAACACCTGCTATCATTGCAACACCTGCTATCATTGCAACACCTATCATTGCAACACCTGCTATCATTGCAACACCTGCTATCATTGCAACACCTGCTATCATTGCAACACCTGCTATCATTGCAACACCTGCTATCATTGCAACACCTGCTATCATTACAACACCTATCATTGCAACACCTGCTATCATTACAACACCTATCATTGCAACACCTGCTATCATTACAACACCTATCATTGCAACACCTGCTATCATTGCAACACCTGCTATCATTGCAACACCTGCTATCATTACAACACCTATCATTGCAACACCTGCTATCATTGCAACACCTATCATTGCAACACCTGCTATCATTGCAACACCTGCTATCATTGCAACACCTGCTATCATTGCAAACACCTGCTATCATTGCAACACCTGCTATCATTGCAACACTATCATTGCAACACCTGCTATCATTGCAACACCTGCTATCATTGCAACACCTGCTATCATTGCAACACCTATCATTGCAACACCTGCTATCATTGCAACACCTGCTATCATTGCAACACCTGCTATCATTGCAACACCTGCTATCATTGCAACACCTGCTATCATTGCAACACCTGCTATCATTGCAGCACCTGCTATCATTGCAACACCTATCATTGCAACACCTGCTATCATTGCAACACCTATCATTGCAACACCTATCATTGCAACACCTGCTATCATTGCAACACCTGTATCATTGGGAACACCTATCATTGCAACACCTATCATTGCAACACCTATCATTGCAACACCTGCTATCATTGCAACACCTGCTATCATTGCAACACCTGCTATCATTGCAACACCTGCTATCATTGCAACACTGCTTCATTGCAACACCTGCTATCATTGCAACACCTGCTATCATTGCAACACCTGCTATCATTGCAACACCTGCTATCATTGCAACACCTGTTTCATTATTTTTCATTTAGCTAAAACATGTTTTATTTAGTT
>NW_026467226.1:0-97949 GCF_026875155.1 Cherax quadricarinatus
TAGTTGGGAAAAAAATAGAAAAGCTAAAATACAGCGATTGATAAACAAGGGTTTTTGAGTTCGACCGTTCGTCACTGTAGGAGCTGCCAGATATCACCGGCTCTTCAACTCGCAAGTTATACTTTTGTATCAATCAAATCACATATTACTCGGGTAGATAATTTCCAGTAGATCTTATGTGTTAGCTCAAATCACCGACCAGTATGTTTTAAATAAGTGACCCACTGATCAGATCAGATCGACTGGTCCGAACCCTTGACTGGTCCGAACCCTTGACTGGTCCGAACCCTTGACTGGTCCGAAACCCTTGACTGGTCCGAACCCTTGATGGTCCGACCCTTGACTGGTTTCAAACGGTTCGTTGGACAATAAGCACAGACTGTAAACGGATGGGGTTGTAGGCGCCCTTATAAATCACAAACATAAAAAATCAGGAAACGTGACGGTAAGCTGTCAATTATACAAAAACAGTTAGAAAACAGAAATACAAATAGCTAGAGGTTCATTTAAGGTTATTAATAGAATATTCAAGAGGCTGCTAGTAAAATTGCAGTAAATCAACCATTCAAATCATTATGAAGCTGTGTGTAGTCTGTGGTCAGTCAACAAAACGGGCTTCCACATGGATAAATTGTAATTTTTGTGGAAATTGGTGTCACGCCCCTGTGCAGATATCCAAGAACTAGCTACAAGCAGTATTAAAACAGAGAAGTGTTTTTGGGTATGCCCAAATGAGGAAAATCTGTGGACTAAAATCACAAGGGTATTAAAAGAGGACAACATCAAAGCTGCTTTCATAGAAAACCTGGAAGCTTTCTACAACAGATGGGAACATAAAAGTCTGGGCTGAATGGTACTGCCCTTGATACTGGCCATGTAGTCACAAACTGTAAGGCTGGAGGTGATGTGGTAGTCAGTAAATGTGGGGCTGATAGTGCTGTCCTGGGAGACAGTAATGGTGAAGCTGGAGGTGCTGTCCTGGGAGACAGTAATGGTGAAGCTGGAGGTGCTGTCCTGGGAGACAGAAATGGGGAAGCTGGAGATGCTGTCCTGGGAGACAGTAATGGTGAAGCTGGAGATTTTGTCCAGGTAGTCGGGAATTATACGCAGGAAGGAATACATATAAGTGACCTCATAGGGGACATGAGCCATAGTAGAGAAACAAGTGTAGTCAAAGACAAGATAAAACCAATATTGCAAACTAGAAATACCGCAGGAAATAGCAAACAAGAGGACTCCAATAGCAATAGTAAGGATATATTACCAAAAACAACTGGTGGGAGCTCCATTGTTGGTGTAGGGAGGATAGAAGTAAGACAGGGAAACATGCACCAACAGGGAATACAGTCACAGAAACCCAAGGCAAGTGGAAACCAAGCCTGTGCACATACTATGCACTTGGTATCTGCTGGCATGGGAAATCTGGAAAAACGTGGGACGTGCAACTATGACCACCCTAGAAAATGCCATGCACATATGACAACAGGAAATGCAACTCCTTCCTGTAAGCTTTTTCACCCAGAACTGTGTACCTCTTCAGTACAGGAAAGACTGTGCTATAACTTAAATTGCCAGGCATACCATCTAAAGAGGACAAAAAGATACAAAACATCCAGGCCATGGGAAAACCTGGGTAGCCACAGCCACTCAAGAGGGAGAGGTTTTTTAGTGCCAGGAAGGAAAAAAAACTGGCAGGAAATGGCAGAAATCGTACACCAAATCCAGTCATTCCTGGAGTGGAACCACAGTCGATGGCCTCCACTCCAAACCAACAGATACAGATACTAATGCCGGAAAAAAAATCCCCCCCCAGTACCAACAATAATACCAGTCCGATAACATTCTTCTTTGCAAATATACAGGGTCTAAAGCCAGCAACAAACAACAAAATACCTTTCATCCGTGGACTGCTTGCAGAGGCAAAGGCAATGTTCGCGGCTTTCACTGAGACCCACATAAAGGATCACTTGGACAACGAAATATGGATCCCAGGTTACTACCTATACAGATGTGACAGAGTGAACAGGCAAAAGGGGGGGTTGGCCTATACATTGCAGAGTCACTTGTTTGCACAGAACTGCTTAATGCCTCAAATGATGTAGTGGAAGTTTTAGCAGTAAAGGTCGAGAACCAAAACCTAGTCATTGTGGTAGTCTACAAGCCTCCGGATGCAACATCCCAGCAATTCCAGGAACAGCTGTTAAAAATTGACCACTGTCTGGAAAATCTTCCAGCTCCTGCACCCAACATCTTGCTCCTGGGGGATTTCAACTTAAGGCACCTAAAATGGAGGAATATAGCAAATAATATGTTGCAGTAATAACACCAGGAGGCAGCTCTGATGAAAACTCACACTCACATGAGCTTTTAAATCTCTGCACAAAATTCAATTTAAACCAGCAAATAATAGAGCCTACTAGACTGGAGAATACACTAGACCTCATCTTCACTAACAATGATGATCTGATAAGAAATGTCACCATATCAAAAACAATATACTCAGATCACAACATAATTGAGGTTCAGACATGTATGCGTGGAGCCCCAGACCGACAAAATGAGACTAGTCACGAGGGAGCATTCACCAAATTCAACTTCAATAACAAAAACATAAAGTGGGACCAAGTAAACCAAGTCCTAACCGATATAAGCTGGGAAGATATACTAAACAGCACAGACCCCAACTTATGCCTAGAACAGATTAACTCGGTGGCACTCGATGTATGCACAAGGCTTATTCCTCAAAGAAAAAGGAGTAGATGTAAAATAGAAAGAGACAGGCGCTCCCTTTACAGGCGACGGAAAAGGATAACAGAGTGGCTAAAAGAGGTCAATATATCTGAAATGCGTAGGGAGACACTGGTCAGAGAAATAGCAAGCATCGAACTTAAGCTAAAAGAATCCTTTAGGAGTCAGGAATCGCGGGAAGAACTAAAAGCCATAAATGAAATCGAAAGAAACCCAAAGTATTTCTTCTCCTATGCCAAATCAAATTCGAGAAAAACGTCCAGTATTGGGCCCCTACTTAAACAAGATGGGTCCTACACAGATGACAGCATGGAAATGAGTGAGCTACTCAAGTCCCAATATGACTCAGTTTTTAGCAAGCCGCTAACCAGACTGAGAGTCGAAGATCAAAATGAATTTTTTATGAGAGAGCCACAAAATTTGATTAACACAAGCCTATCCGATGTTATCCTGACGCCAAATGACTTCGAACAGCGATAAATGACATTCCCATGCACTCTGCCCCAGGGCCAGACTCATGGAACTCTGTGTTCATCAAGAACTGCAAGAAGCCCCTATCACGAGCCTTTTCCATCCTATGGAGAGGGAGCATGGACACGGGGGTCGTCCCACAGTTACTAAAAACAACAGACATAGCCCCACTCCACAAAGGGGGCTGTAAAGCAACAGCAAAGAACTACAGACCAATAGCACTAACATCCCATATCATAAAAATCTTTGAAAGGGTCCTAAGAAGCAAGATCACCACCCATCTAGAAACCCATCAGTTACACAACCCAGGGCAACATGGGTTTAGAACAGGTCGCTCCTGTCTGTCTCAACTATTGGATCACTACGACAAGGTCCTAAATGCACTAGAAGACAAAAAGAATGCAGATGTAATATATACAGACTTTGCAAAGCCTTCGACAAGTGCGAGCATGGCGTAATAGCGCACAAAATGCGTGCTAAAGGAATAACAGGAAAAGTCGGTCGATGGATCTATAATTTTCTCACTAACAGAACACAGAGAGTAGTCGTCAACAGAGTAAAGTCCGAGGCAGCTACGGTGAAAAGCTCTGTTCCACAAGGCACAGTACTCGCTCCCATCTTGTTCCTCATCCTCATATCCGACATAGACAAGGATGTCAGCCACAGCACCGTGTCTTCCTTTGCAGATGACACCCCGAATCTGCATGACAGTGTCTTCCATTGCAGACACTGCAAGGCTCCAGGCAGACATCAACCAAATCTTTCAGTGGGCTGCAGAAAACAATATGAAGTTCAACGATGAGAAAATTTCAATTACTCAGATATGGTAAACATGAGGAAATTAAATCTTCATCAGAGTACAAAACAAATTCTGGCCACAAAATAGAGCCCAAACACCAACGTCAAAGACCTGGGAGTGATTATGTCGGAGGATCTCACCTTCAAGGACCATAACATTGTATCAATCGCATCTGCTAGAAAAATGACAGGATGGATAATGAGAACCTTCAAAACTAGGGAGGCCAAGCCCATGATGACACTCTTCAGGTCACTGTTCTATCTAGGCTGGAATATTGCCCGCACACTAACAGCACCTTTCAAGGCAGGTGAAATTGCCGACCTAGAAAATGTACAGAGAACTTTCACAGCGCGCATAACGGAGATAAAACACCTCAATTACTGGGACGCTTGAGGTTCCTAACCTGTATTCCCTGGAATGCAGGAGGGAGAGATACATGATTATATACACTGGAAATCCTAGAGGGACTAGTACCGAACTTGCACACGAAAATCACTCACTACGAAAGCAAAAGACTTGGCAGGACGATGCACCATCCCCCAATGAGAAGCAGGGGTGTCACTAGCACGTTAAGAGACCATACAATAAGTGTCAGGGGCCCGAGACTGTTCAACTGCCACCCAGCACACATAAGGGGATTACCAACAGACCCCTGGCAGTCTTCAAGCTGGCACTGGACAAGCACCTAAAGTCAGTTCCTGATCAGCCGGGCTGTGGCTCGTACGTTGGTTTGCGTGCAGCCAGCAGCAACAGCCTGGTTGATCAGGCGCTGATCCACCAGGAGGCCTGGTCACAGACCGGGCCGCGGGGGCGTTGACCCCCGGAACTCTCTCCAGGTAAACTCCAGGTAGTAGTAGTAATAGTAGTAGTAGTAGTAGTAATAGTAGTAGTAGTAATAGTAGTAGTAGTAGTAATAGTAGTAGTAATAGTAGTAGCAGTAATAGTAGTAGTAGCAGTAATAGTAGTAGTAATAGTAGAAGTAGTAGTAATAGTAGAAGTAGTAGTAATAGTGGTAATAGTAGTAGTAAAAGTAGTAGTAGTAATAGTAGAAGTAGTAGTAATAGTGGTAATAGTAGTAGTAAAAGTTGTAGTAGTAATAGTAGAAGTAGTAGTAATAGTGGTAATAGTAGTGGTAATAGTAGTAATAGTAGAAGTAGTAGTAATAGTAGTAGTAGTAATAGTAGGTGCAGTAGCTGTAACTCTTGGCAGTTATGTGATCGAAGACTTTGTTGTTTTGAGAACTTTTGCTAATACTTCAGGGATGAAGAAACTGCCTTTGTGTTTATAGTGCCTGAGGCAATTCAAGATGATTCAAGGTATGTTCGTCTGCGGAAATTGGGTTCATTAACCATAAGAAGTGCGTCTTAAATCTTAAGCAATGGTTGGTGGAATTCCGGTGTTGTACAGATGCGTTGTTCAAGTTACTCTTTCTGCATACATTGATGTGTTCATCGAGATATATTATCTGACAGACTTCGTGGTCTTTGACCGATGTATACCTTGTCACAGCCTCCACAGGGGATTATGTAAACCCCTGCACTGACTGGTTCAAGGTACTTCACTGTGGTCCTGGTCTGTTCTTTGATGGCTTTGCTGGTTGACATGGCGACTCTAGTGTGTTTGTACGAGTACTCTGGAGACGATCAAGGCGACTTGGATATAAAGAAGGATTAAAATTTTGTTTGGAATGTTAAATGTGTGGAGATTTGAATGTGAGCCTTGTAGCGACCATTGAAGAGGTTGGGCCAGGAGCTGAGACGCTACCCCTTCAACCACATATAGGTGACTATATGTAGGTAGGATACACACACACACACACACACTTAATACAATACCACACCATAAATTAGTCGAGATATTAGAAGAGCAAACATGGCTAATTAGCAAGGCTCGATTGGGTCTAGGAGTACCAAAATGAAAGAATGGGTGAGAGTAATGAGTGGAGTTCCTAAATGATCCGTATTAGGACCACTATTGTCCCTGAAATAAAGGAATGAACTACCAGAGGGGACTAAGTCCTATGGGCCATTATATGCTAACGATGTTAAACTACCGAGAAGAATAAGACTAGGAGAGGACCTCAGGGAGACTTCAACAGGTTGCAGATGCGGTCTAGCAAGTAAATTCCCATTGTCAATCAAAATAAAAACGATGTAATGAGTTTCAATATAGGTGAGCGGAGGCCAGACACTGAGAATGGGTGGAGAGAGGCTGTAAATATAAGTGAGTGAAAAGGACTTAGTGGTAAGTATAACACTAAGCACATCGCCAAAACTTCTGTACATATAAACCGCATCCTGCCAGCGACAAATGCAATATTAGTAAACCTCAGAATAGCATTCAGGTCCTTGTTTAACATATCTTTCAGACTCTTAGATACACCATATGTTAGGTCATTTGTTGGGTGGCTCCAACACACTAGTACCAATAAGAATACGTTTTGAGGTTGAAGGAAATGACCTGATAACTATGTAGGAGATTATTATTATTATTATTATAAAGGGGGAAGCGCTAAACCCGGAGGATTATACAGCGCCTATGTAGGAGAGGACAAGGGGAGACATGATTATGATATACAAAATCTTGAAGGGGGGATATTGATAGGCACGATATGGTTAGACTGTTTGAATTAAGAGGGCCACGATTAATTGAACAAATGTGGAAGGTAAAGTCGCAGATGAGATAGAGGGATGTATTTCTTTTGTTTCAAGGTAGTTAAAAAGTAAGAATGAGAGGAACTGACAAGGTGGATAGCGACAGAATATGTCAGATATGAGACATAGCAACAAAGGGTCATACCTGGAGTTTACCTGGAGAGTGTTCCGGGGGTCAACGCCCCTGCGGCCCTGTCTGTGACCAGGCCTCATGGTGGATCAAGACCTGACCAGTCAGGCTGTTACTGCTAGCTGCACGCAATCCAACGTACGAACCACAGCCCGGCTGGTCAGGTATCGACTTTAGGTGCTTGTCCAGTGCCTGCTTGAAGACAGCCAGGGGTCTATTGGTAATCCCCCTTATATATGCTGGGAGGCAGTTGAGCAGTCTTAAGCCCCTGACACTTATTGTGTTGACTCTTAACGTGCTAGTGACACCCCTGCTTTTCATTGGGGGGATGTTGTATCGTCTGCCGAGTCTTTTGCTTTCGTAGGGAGTGATTTTCGTGTGCAAGTTTGGTACTAGACCCTCTAGGATTTTCCAGGTGTATATATTCATGTATCTCTCCCGCCTGCATTCCAGGGAGTACAGGTTCAGGAACTTCAAGCGCTCCCAGTAATTGAGGTGTCATAAGTGGAAGTTGAAAACTCAGACGAGTCACAGGGATGTTAGGAAGTATTTCTTCAGTCATAAAATTGTCAGGAAGTGGAACAGTCTGGAGAACGATGTAGTGGAGGCAGGATTCATATATAGCTTTATGCGGTACGATAAAGCTCTTGGCGCAGAGAAAAATGGATCTAGTAGCGACCAGTGAAGAATCGGGGCCAGGAGCTGTGAATCTACTTCTGTAACCACAAATATGTGAGTACACAGAGTTGTTCCTCCCCGTCAACACACATCAAGAAGAATTCCTTCTTTTGCAGCCACTCCTATATGCGTTCTTCATTTCATCCAGGCCCACCCTTTATCTACCATTCTTTCTGCTTCCTCTCCCTCTTTACTCTCACTTCCTTTCCTCCTCCTCACCTCTGGTAATCAACAAGTCCCTTCCCAAATGGGATATCACTTCCTGATCCTCCTCTGATACAAAATTGCAACGTAGTGTTTGTATTCTTCAGAGACATAAAAGAAAATATAATGCATATATTTCGGTCGCCGTGAGAGAGAAAGTGAGGCGTATCCAGTACCTTCAGTACCTCAGCTCCTCCACCTTCCTTGCTGTAGCATAGTACACTCAAAAAGTCATGCAACTGTACCTCAGTACCTTCATGGGGCCCCGTCAAACTCAAGGCAAACCTTGTGTGGCACGGGCTAAACTCTCCTCAAGTGAGCCAAGAGTTGTACCTCACTGATATCGTTATGATCAGTTGAAAAAGAAATTGTGAAATATCTTCAAGTGGCCACGGAGCTGCAGTTCAACAGATCAGCAGCTGGAACTCAATCCAGTTGAACGTTTTCAAAATATGATATCAGTCAACTAAGGTATTTTGAAGTTAAGATTTTGTTCGAATTTTTAACCCCGAGGGTTAGTCATTCAGGATAAGCCAGGATGACTTATTTCCTCTGTTGTCCTTCAATCTTGTCCCACAGGATGCGACCCACAACAGTCAACTAACACCCAGGTACCTACTTATTTGTTGGGTGAACTGGGACAGCAGGTGTAAGGAAACACGCCGGGGATCGAACCACAAACACTTAGTATGTGAGAAGAGAGCGTTGCCTACGTGGCCACGGGACACCGTGGTCGATAATTCAAACAGGTTCAAGATCTGTAACTCAACACCCTCTAGCGGCTCAGGGGGTAAAACTCATCCCTTCCACATATTGCAAATATATGTAATCAGTCGAACAAGACGTTGGGAAGAAAGTCTTAGGTGACTCAGGAACAAAAATCAACTTCGTCACACACACAAGTCTGAGGTCAACGTGTAAGGCCGTGATGGGGAGAAGCTCAACTCTTCAAAAAGAGCTAACGACATCTCTAGTATAGCCAGGAGCTTTAGTCAAATACCCTCAAGAGCTAGAGCTCTACCCTAACACACTCAGTTTCTAGGATAAATAGAAAGTGTGAAGATATTAAATATTTCCCTTCACATACGAGCATTTAGTATGCGAGTTTTGCACTGTGCGGCAACACTTATTTTAAGTGTTTCATTCTTCATATGAAATATATGATATAATGATTTAATTATGATCAGAGTTTATTATCACCATTTCACTTAATTAGAATAAAAAACACGACAAATTAACACTGCATTTAGAAACATGAAGTTGTTCATAACTCGCATGAACCTGGAGAAACAGACCTAGAAAGAAAACGGCCATAACTTGCAAGAAGCAGGAGAAATAGACCTAGAAACAATCTGAACTTCTGAGAGAGAGCAGTGTTCGATCACCAGCTGTGTTCATAAGATGCTCAAATAAATCTTCACAGGAGCCAGTTCTCTCGACAGTTCTTTATAAAGAAGAGACACTAGCAACAACTGGGAACCTTTATTATATAAATGCTTCACCAACCAGCGGCTTTATCAGTGCAACACAGGAACAACAACAGAAGGCTTAAGAGGTGGAAGATGAGGCAGTCAGTCGGTCAGTGTTGCTGCAAGTGTTCGGTTCCGTAGTCTACGATACTCTACAATGTCTTACATAATAATGATATCCAATGGATGCACTAGCGTCTAATTCTTCAACTTGTCGGTATTGTTTACCATAAATGTTATGATACAGCTCTTTATCTATAATATTACAATATTGTAAAAGTGACTTAATTAACGACCCTTGTAGGTTTTGCGCTTCTTTTTGATGATAATAACAACAATAATAATCTTCCCAAGTTGCTTTCTAGACTGCCATTCTTTATGAAATATTAGTGAAAAGAACGAAGATGAGAAACGAATGCTAAGCTATAGTGAACAAATGCTACACAGAGGTATACTGTACTGAACAAATGCTACACAGAGGTATACTGTACTGAACAAATGCTACACAGAAGTATACTATACTGAACAAATGCTACACAGAGGTATACTGTACTGAACAAATGCTACACAGGAAGATACTATACTGAACAAATGCTACACAAAATATACTACTGAACAAATGCTACACAGAAGGTATACTATACTGAACAAATGCTACACAGAAGTATACTGTACTGAACAAATGCTACACAGAGGTATACTGTACTGAACAAATGCTACACAGAGGTATACTATACTGAACAAATGCTACACAGAGGTATACTATACTGAACAAATGCTACACAGAAGTATACTATACTGAACAAATGCTACACAGAAGTATACTATACTGAACAAATGCTAAACAGGTAGTATACTATACTGAACAAATGCTACACAGAGGTATACTATACTGAACAAATGCTACACAGAGGTATACTATACTGAACAAATGCTACACAGAGGTATACTATACTGAACAAATGCTACACAGAGGTATACTATACTGAACAAATGCTTACACAGAAGTATACTATACTGAACAAATGCTACACAGAGAAGTATACTGTACTGAAAAAAATGCTACACAGAAGTAAAGTATAATACTGAACAAATGCTACACAGAGGTATACTATACTGAACAAATGCTACACAGAGGTATACTATACTGAACAAATGCTACACAGAAGTATACTATACTGAACAAATGCTACACAGAAGTATACTATACTGAACAAATGCTACACAGAGGTATACTATACTGAACAAATGCTACACAGAGGTATACTATACTGAACAAATGCTACACAGAGGTATACTATACTGAACAAATGCTACACAGAGGTATACTATACTGAACAAATGCTACACAGAGGTATACTATACTGAACAAATGCTACACAGGTATACTATACTGAACAAATGCTACACAGAAGTATACTATACTGAACAAATGCTACACAGAAGTATACTATACTGAACAAATGCTAAACAGAAGTACATGTATACTATACTGAACAAATGCTACACAGAGGTATACTATACTGAACAAATGCTACACAGAGGTATACTATACTGAACAAATGCTACACAGAAGTATACTATACTGAACAAATTTCTACACAGAAGTATACTATACTGAACAAATGCTAAACAGAAGTACATGTATACTATACTGAACAAATGCTACACAGAGGTATACTATACTGAACAAATGCTACACAGAGTATACTATACTGAACAAATGCTACACAGAAGTATACTATACTGAACAAATGCTACACAGAAGTATACTATACTGAACAAATGCTAAACAGAAGTACATGTATACTATACTGAACAAATGCTACACAGAGGTATACTATACTGAACAAATGCTAAACAGAAGTATGTAATTACTGAACAAATGCTACACAGAGGTATACTATACTGAACAAATGCTACAAGAAGTATACTATACTGAACAAATGCTAAAACCCGAAGGTATACTATACTGAACAAATGCTACACAGAAGTATACTATACTGAACAAATGCTACAGAGAAGTATACTTACTGAACAAATGCTACACAGAGAATATGCAAAATTAGATTTATTTATAAATTATTTTTTATTACCAATTTGCTGCACACATACAGAGGTAACAAAAAAAAAATACAGATAAGAGCAAACATGCCAAAAGCCACTTATACTAATGCATAGCATTACGGGCTGGCTTTAAAATTAACTTAAGATTAACTAAGCAATGATAAATCAGTGATTTAAAAACATTAATGAAACAATAACTTTAAAACACAAGTGAGTATTACAAAGACAGGTCATATGGTTGCATCAGTCATATGAAGGATTCATGTTAGGTAGTGTATTTGAAAAATTTAAAAAAAGTTTAGATTTTTTTTTAGGTTTAACATTTATGTGAATTAATAAGTGAGAAACATTTAAGATATACAATTTATAAAGGTTCAGTTATTCAGTATTTATTTGGTTTTGGGTGAATAAGTGGATCTTTGAGAAAACTTAGAATTTATAAACAGGTATGTTTCTTTATATTTACAGGTAATGAATTCCAGATTTTAGGGCCTTTTATGTGCATTGAGTTTTTGCATAGTGTGAGAGGACACGAGGAACATCAAAGAGTGAAAACTGTGCCTTGAGTTTATGTCATGTGTTTGTTGAGTTGGCAAGTGAGATGTTTGAGGGGGAGGTTAATATCGAGTTAAGTGTTCTATTGTATGTAATAGGTGCAGTAATAAGTATGATGTTTTGTATGGTGAGTAGGTTTAGTGTATTGATTATTGGTGGAGTGTGCTGCCTGTAGTGAGAATTTGTTATCATTCTAACTGCAGCCTTTTGTTGGGTAATTAGTGGTCTGAGATGGTTAATTGTTGTTGAGCCCCATGCACAAATTCCATAGGTGAGATAGGGGTAAATAAGAGAGTGATATAGGGCCAGGAGGGCTTGACTGTGGAACATAGTACCGTATCTTCGATAGTATGCCTACAGTCTTGGAAATTTTCTTAGAAATTTGTTGTATATGTGTATGAAATTTGAGTCTATTTCAAGGTGGATTCCTAAGAATTTTCCCTCTGTTAGCTTTGTGATTGGTGATCCGTTTATCATTATGTTAAGAGGGACATCTGTAGCTCTGTTACCAAACTGAATGAAGTAGGTTTTGTCAATGTTTAGTGTAAGTTTGTTAGTCCTCATCCAGGTAGATATTTTCTGTAATTCGGTATTTACAGTATTGGCTAGTGTGACTGGGCTCGGGTGAGAGAAGACGTATGTAGTGTCATCTGCAAATAGTGTGGGTTTGAGTAATTGCGAAGCATTTGGAAGGTCATTTATGTATAGGAGAAAGAGAAGAGGGCCAAGGACACTTCCCTGTGGGACACCAACTGTAATTGGTTGCGCAGAAGAGTTTGCCCCATTTGCGTACACATATTGGCTTCTGTTGCTGAGGTATGACTTGAGGTAGTTGAGGGAGTGCCCTCTTATACCATAGTGTGACAATTTTTACGTGGAGCAAGTCATGGTCAACTGTATCAAAAGCTTTACGTAAGTCAATGAAGATCCCCAGTGGGACTTCTTTTTTCTCTATTGCAGTGTATATATGTTCTAGCATGTGTATAATAGCATCATTAGTATTTTTATTAGGCCTGAATCCAAATTGGCAGGGGTTGAGTATGTTTTGGGAGATAAGGTAGGAGTAGATTCGTTTATGAATTAATTTTTCGAAGATTTTAGAGAGAGGGTGTAAGTTGGATATTGGCCTATAGTTATTCAATTCTGTTTGGTCTCCTCCTTTGTGGATCGGGGGTGACCCTTGCTATTTTGAGTACTGTAGGGAAGGTGGAGGATTCAATGGATTTGTTAAAGAGTGTTGCAATGATTGGAGATAGCACTTGTGACACTTTTTTGTATATAAAGGGTGGTAAGGTACTTAAATCTCCTGCCTTGTTTTTTAGTGCATTGATAATAAGGGAGACTTCGTATGGGTTTTGTCGGAGCTAGGAACAGTGTGTTGGGTAGTTTGCCGGTGAGGTAGTCATTTGGTGGGGTATCTGAGCTTGGGATTTTATTGGCAAGGTTTTGTCCTATAGTGGAGAAGAAATCATTGAGTCTGTTTTGCTGTTCTGTTGGTGGAGTTGGGGTTCATCTGATTTTGCTAATTTTATTTCGCTATTTCGTGATATCTTTTTGGGTTTCCTAAAATTTTTCTGATGGGGTTTTTTCCAAAGGTCTTTTTTATTTTTCACCCCCGGAAAGTTGATAACCCTGTTCTCATAATAAAATTTTTTTTTGCCCTTCTTATCGGGCTGGTTGGGTTTGACGGAAAACTTTTTGTTTGGTCCCTGGTTATGTGACCCTTCGTACTGTTTTTCATTTTTGGTGTTTTTGTATTTAGGGGTTTGAAATGGCTGGGTGTTAGCCAGGGACTTTCAGTCTCTTAGCTGTCACCCTGTTTAGTTTTTTTGGGGCATGCTTTTTTATAGAGGTATTGGGTTTTTTTTAAAAATTATTAAAACATTCGCCCAATACCCGTATAGTTTTCCTAGCTCAGTGTCCCAGTCAATGTTTGCTACGGGCTGTTGGGAAGTTTTTAATGGCTGCCTCTTGGGGAAAGTCTGAAGGTGACTTTAGTAGTCTTGGGGAAATTTTAAACCAAGATTTGGGTTTTGGGAAAAAGGGCGGGTAGGGGTCTGTGGTATATCGGGAATTATGCCTGTTTTTAAAAGGGATAGGGTGTTGGCCCAATGTGGGTCAAGTGGGGAAACACTAGTCCTGTAACCTTGTAGGTTTTTTTTACTGTTTTTACAACATACAGTTACTCACTGTGTTTGTGAATTCAGTCACGTGTGGGTCCGCCCTTGCGGGAGATTTATTTTGAAGCCACCTAAAGTTTAAGGGACTTTGTTCATGCTTGCATCATTTTATCATCCCTTCCTAGGTTTTGACTAAATTGGCTAATTTGGGACTGTGGAACTTTTTAAAAGTTTATCAATGTAAAGGGGTTTTTTTGTAGGAAATTTGATTTAAATTTTTTGGCTATTATATATTCCCCATGTTCACCCTTTGGCAAGTATTAGGGGATCCATTCTAGTTGGTCGGATATTTAATGGCTGTGCCACCCCCTTGGGGTCTGGCCTACATTTTGTGTATGGCTGTTAACCAGAATGGCATAAAACATCTGTACTATCAGGTTTTAAGCCGGGTTTTCATTAGTGTAATGATGGACATTTTGGGCATGTAAGGAATTTAGTAATGCCTATGGGGTCATCGAAAATGCTTGCTTAAAGATCTGATATTGTATTTAAAGAAAAGGTTTGGGTTTTGTTGGCACTGGAAGGGCCTTTTTTGGGTTTCTGCTGTGTAGAAATTTTACAAAACTTTTTTGATTAAATTTAAGTCTTTAAATAAAGTTTGGGTTTCAGGATCAATGCTTGTAATCAAAAGATTTGTAGTGAATCTAAAGTTAAAAATTAAAAAATAAAAAAAAAGTAAATAGTTTTAAAACTAAAAAATAGCCCCTGAATTATTTAAAAATGTAAAAAAATGAGCTAAGGTGGGTTTTTTTTTTTAAGCAAAATTTAAAGGAGACAATATAAAAGGGGGCTAATACAAATAAAGGATTTATCAAAAAATGGGCTTGGGGAAAAAGGGTAGTAGGTAGTACATAAAGGGAATTCTTTTAAAATTAAATTAAATAGTATAAAATAAAATATAAAAAAGGGGCTAAATATAATTGTTTGGGGAAAAAATAAAGTGGTAACAAAAAAGGGGCTTTGGGAAAATTTTAAAGGGGAAAATTTGAAATTAATTTTACTTTAAACACCTGAGGGAAAAGGGACCTTGGGTTATTTTAACAATTGTGAATATATAAAAAATTTTGGGTTTTTATAAACTAAAAAAAAAGGGGAAAAAAATATAAAGGGGCAAAAATTTACGTAATGGTAAACAAATTAAAAGGCCCGGTGGTCACTAAAAAGTAATATTGGGGTTTGGAGTAAGATCGATTTGGGAAAATTTAAAAAAATTTTGGGATTTATTGGGACAAAAAAAGTAAAAAAAATAGGGAGTTTTTTTTCAGCTAAACAAAAGAAGTTTTGGGAAATTGCAAAAAATAATTGGAAATACACTAATTGCATACACAAGAAAAGTGACTAAAAAAACCCAAATAGTGATAAAAAAAATTAAATGGCGGGGAATTAAAAAGGGAATTAAGGGAAAGACCGGTTTAAAAGGGAAGGGAAAAAAGGAGTAAAAAGGGGAAATTGGGTATTTTAGGTTTTGGGTTCTTGAGAAAAAAAAAAATTTATGAAAATTGAAGGGGAAAAGGGGTCACTTAGGGGCCCCCTAAAAAGGGTTTTTGGGGCCTTTTCTAACGTTTTGAAAGGGAGTTTTTTTTAAAAAGGGGAGAAAAATTTTTTTAAAATTTTTTTTGCCTTTATGTTTCCTTTCAATTTTATCACCAAAAACTTATTTTTGTTTTTGGAATATTTTAACCTGGACCCGAAATTTTTGCTTTTTTTGGAAATTTAAGAAACTTTCCCTTTTTTTGAAAGGTATTTTTTGGGGCCCTTTTTTGAAAAAGGGTTTCCTTTACTGTTTTTCCCCTGGTTTTCCAAACCCAAATGTTTTTTTGATTTCCGTTTTAAGTTTTCCGGCCCGAACCGAAGGTTTTGACGTTTTTTTGTTAGACACTCATTTATGTACACTCCATTTTTCATTGTAATTGCTGATTTAATTAGGTCCTTTCTTTTATCGTATGAATGAAGTCTGATCATTATACTGTGTTTACTTCCTGGTTTTCCTAACAAACGTGTTTCTTTGATTTCATTGTTTTGCACGATGACTTGTACGTGGTTCTGTATTATCCTGATAGCAGTTTCTTTGCACTGTGCTTGTGTTATGTCACTAGGAATGTGTGGACTGTTTATTATAACTGCATCAGACAACTTATCTTGTTCAGTTTTGTCGTCTTGGAAATCAAGGTATTCATTTAGTCGAGTGTGCATGTCGTACTGACATTTATCTGAAGCTTCAAATGAATCAACAATGCAATTTATGGCCAAAACACTAAAACAAATAAATGAAGCTGATTCAGAAGCAATGAACACCTGTAAATATGTGGTAAAATATATTTAGCTTTGGTGTTGCAGATATTTTTTTCTCTCTACCTCTGAATATTACATCGAATTTGAATGCCTCCCATTCTTCTGTGCTACTCCGACAGGTTTATCACCTGGAGTATACCTGGAGAGGGTTTCGGGGGTCAACGCCCCCGCGGTCCGGTCTGTGACCAGGCCTTATGGTGGATCAGGGCTTGATCAACGAGGTTGTTACTGTTGGCCGCACACAACCCGACGTACGAACCACAGCTCGGCTGGTCAGGTACTGACTTTAGGTGCCGTCCACCGCCTTCTTGAAGGCAGCTAGGACTAGTCTATTGGTGATCTCCCTCATGTATGCTGGGAGGCAGTTGAACAGTCTTGGGAACCTGACACTTATTGTGTTGACTCTTAACGTGCT
Organism: Cherax quadricarinatus; assembly: GCF_026875155.1. Classification (NCBI taxonomy): domain Eukaryota; kingdom Metazoa; phylum Arthropoda; class Malacostraca; order Decapoda; family Parastacidae; genus Cherax; species Cherax quadricarinatus. Next base: position 16,663 of record NW_026467226.1, read on the forward strand.
AGTGGCACCCCTGCTTTTCACTGCGGAGATGTTGCATCGTCTGCCGAGTCTTTTGCTTTCATAGTGAGTGATTTTCGTGTGCAAGTTTGGTACTAATCCCTCTAGGATTTTCCAAGTGTATATAACCATGTATCTCTTCCACCTGCGTTCTAGGGAGTACAGGTTGAGGAACTTCAATCGTTCCCAGTACTGAGGTATTTTATCGCAGTTATGTGTGCTGTGAAGGTTCTCTGTACATTTTCTATTTCAGCAGTTTCACCTGCCTTGAAAGGTGCTGTTAGTGTGCAACAATATTCCAGCCTGGTTAGAACAAGTGACCTAAAGAGTGTCATCATGGGCTTGGCATCCCTAGTTTTGTAGGTTTTCATTATCCATCCTGTCGTATTTTTTTAGCAGATGTGACTGATACAATGTTATGGTCTTTGAAGGTGAGATCCTCTGACATGATCACTCCCAGTCTTTCACATTATTTTTTCGCTCTATTGTGTGGTTGGAATTTGCTTTATACTCATATATAGTTTTAATTTCCTCGCGTTTTTTCATATCACTGTCAGGTAAATTTAATAATAAACAAATAGTAACTAATAATTATATCATTAATAAGAGGATGGATGTCAGCGGTGGTGGCAGCAGGTGGGTCGTATCTATGAGAGAATATCACCCAGGAACACACGCAGGCGAACAGTGTCTGGAGACAGTACTAGATGGTGGGTGCTGGTGTTACTTTACTTGTAAAGTGGGGAGGTAGTGGTGGGGGTAGTAGTATGGTGGCGAGTAGTAAAAGTAGTGTTGTGATGGTATAATGTGGCGTTAGTGGCAGTGTGGTGGAATGTTGTGATGGTAGTGGTAATGACCATAGTGGTGTGTGTGTGTGTGTGTGTGTGGTGTTTGTAGTAGTAGTAGTAGTAGTAGTAATAGCAGTAGCAGTAGTAGAGGTGGTGGTGGCGTAGTGATGGGAGTAAAATAACAGTGTTAAAACCTTAAATAAATACTACATACTTCCTCATTCACTTGAATAAATTTCTCGACGAAATCTTAATTATCATAGCTTTCCTGTGATGTTTAGAACAGCCCATCTGAGGTCTAGTTTAAGTTTACTGACAAACAATACGATCAGTATTTTCTCAGCAAAACAATTCCAATGATACTTCCGTCATTTCACATATTTCTAAAAGTAAAATTTAATGTCCAAAGCAATCATGGACTTCTTTGATTAACAGTTAAATGAGCAAATGTTTTTTCTGCTGTTGAACTAAATTAAAACTGGAATCTGCTCTGACCGTTGACTGACAGACAATGTTGGATAAGAAGCCAATATTTAATTGTCAATTTAATACACATCTATGTTATTCGTTCTACTGAAATTTTCTTACATTCTCAATATTGTTATTTCATATAAGGAACCGTCTGCATAATCGTTAATTGAATGGTTCACAAAACCATTAATATAACAATTGTCTGCATAAATAGTTTTTAACTGATTTGACACGATAGTCAATTATTTAATCTAATTTCTGGTGTGTACGTGTTTAACACATGATTCTAAGCAAATGTTAAAGATTCTTACTGAGCTTATTAATGCTGATAAAAAAAATCTCTCCGCCCTCTTAAATGGCTCTCCGAGATCCATATATTCGCTCAACAGTTTTTTGAACTCGTTCAAACTCCAGGAAAATACGTTCATTCACACATGCGTATGAAAGAAGACAGAAATGAAATAGAACAGACACTAACAAACACGAATACATACATTCAAACACACACGTGCTTACAAAAAATTTACGAACGAATATGTATTCATCCAAATGCACTTAAAGAAATGCTTTTGCACATAAAGTATGCACACACACACACACACACATACACACACACACACACACACACACACACCACACACATACACACACACACACTCACACACACACACACACACACACACACACACACACACACAAAGATAACCATCTTTCTCTGAGTTTATTTTTATAGTTGCTTCATTACGATTTCTGGAGTCGCTGCAAGGTCATTAAATGATTCAGAGGAATAAACTGAGCACTAACAACAAGGGAAACGAGAAAGAACATTAACTAAAATGTCCCGTAACTCTGTTGATAACGCACTCAGCTCACACACTGAGCGTCCGTGGCTCGACCCCCGGTACTTGGGGAAACATTGGACGTGTTTCTTCAAGATACCTGCCGTCACATGTTTACCTAGCAGTAAATAGGTACGTTGATGTTAGTCGACTGGTGTGGGTCACATCCTGGGGACAAAATTAACATAAGTTAGTTTTTCCAGAAATGCTCTGCATAACAAGTGTCTTTCTGTATAAACGTGTCATGTACTTGTTGAAATAGACTATTATTATTACTATTATTGTTGTGAAAAAAGCTGTGCCACACAAATAGTATAATTTTCTTCATAAATAGTAGAACACTAGAAGGTATATGTAAGTGCGACATGTAATAAAGGGTAACTTAAAAAAAAAAATATGTAGGACAGATTAAAACTGACTATGGTGCACTCTGATCTTACCTCTGTTCTAGCACTTACAAACAGGTAGTTACACAAATGCACGTGAGCTGCTTACAGATGCACGTACGCGCACGCACGCACGCATGCACATCACATACACACACACACACACACACACACACACACACACACACACACACACACACACACACACACACACACACACACACACACACACATAACCACTGTAAAAAAATAGCGAACTTCCAAGCGCATTCGTAATTTCTCACATTATCCTTGATAATGTGAGTCCACCAAAGAACTTGGAAGGTTACTGTTTTTTCTCAGTGGTTGTTCTGCATATTGTGTTATCACCTGTTTACTGATATTGTATATTCACACATACATGTAAGTATACATATACATACATAGTAGCCTCGAAAATAAATGTAAACATATATTTAAATCTTGCAGATGAAGGTAATGCAATACATGGTACTGCTGGTGACAGCGGCTGTAATGATAGACCTGATAGCAGCAGCAGCAACAACAGCAGAAGTAGAAGCAACAATAACAACAACAGCAGTAGAAGTAGTAGTAGCGGAAGAAGGAGAAGCAGCAGCAGATGCGGTGGCAAAAGCCGGAGGAGGTTGGAGAAGGCTCCCAGTATTCGAGGATCAAGTGTTGAAGAAGTTCCCGAATAGGGGGATGGGGAGACTGCTCGTGCAGGTTGATGAAGGTACAAGTAATTCCCGAATCTCGAGGGGTGAGGGTGAGAGAGCGAGAGATGGATACTTGGGTTTTAGAGATGTGCGATAGAGAGAGAGAGAGAGGGAGATTGACACTTGTGTCTTAGAGACGTACAGTCAGCTAGAGAGATGATAGAAGCTGGCGTTTTAGAGACGTGTGGTAGTGAGGAAGATAGACACTTGTCTTAACTAAAGACAACTGGAAAGCATCTACTACTAGAAATAAAGGTAAGTGCTTTGATATTGGCAAAAGTCTCTATCTCTAGAATTAAAGCTCCCGCTTCAGTTCACCCATATCTCTCCCTAGGAGCTAAACTATTATGGGTTTAGCATTTCTTCAAGAATATAATAATATTCGAAATTGGAGAATTTGGTAGCATTGCTGAGTATCAGCCCAAAGTGAGTGGTGAGAGATTTAAAAAGGACCTTTGGTGTGGCGCTTCACCTACAGACTGCTTCTTCAGTCGATACAGAGGGATGAATAACAAGGGAATATATACAAACATTGTCAACTGAGCGCATCCCTGTATACTGACAGAAGAATTATGTCCACAGGCGAAACGTCTTGATAGTTTGTATCTACATTTGTGTCTTTATCACTATTACTGAGTAGCGGTAAAAACAGAATCACTATAAAGTAAGACATAATACAAGCAAGTTACCAATTCAACTACGTCACTACCACTAGGAATATGTACGACGGGAATGTTTAATGCACGGCACCTGACTGTGTGAATATAATAATGGTAACCAATAGCAACATACAGACAAAGTGAGATATGCGAAACAGTTAGGTATCCTGTATTCCGATACGTTCCGCCTACACGGTAGGCTTCTGTTGAATACAGAGGTGATAGCAGAACCAGTGGAGGTGTAAAGATGATGACTTACATCATTACACCTCCACTGGTTTTGCTATCTCCTCTGTATTCAACTGAAGAAGACTATTGTATAGGCGAAACGTTTCGGAATAAAACATACCAAATTGTTGCACATGTGTCTTTTCTGACTGTGTTGGCCAGTCACCCAACACAGTCAGGCCTAGCTGGCTAGCACTGCTGCCTAGCACTGAAAATTGTGCCGAGAAGATTATTATCATATTCACATAAAGAGGTACATCCGTAGGTATCATGCAGTGCTTGGGGAATAAAATGCTTTGTGATTTTATCCAATCAATGAGTGTGTGGCTCCAGTTCCTTGAAAAAGGAAACCAGCAGAATTATAAGCGATACTAAATGCTGAAACGATCTCCTCCTCAATTACAGAGGACAAGACACCTGGGTTTCCAGTCCCAGTGATATCAGAGATCTACTGACGACGAGGAAGGACAACCATCATCAAGAAGCAAGGAGACTCCTGTCGTTGCAGAGGACGACAGAAGGCCTGTGTGTCCCAGCGGAGGACATCTGGCCGTGTGAGTGCTCTGACAACTCGGGCAGCGTAGTGATCACCTGCATTGGAGTGGCCAGCGCCGCCATGATCGATCGGGTTGGTAGGCTAAATAATTTCCAATTTTTCTTATGCTTGGACAACTGCTTGACTGATCAGAGACTTTATCAGAGATTGGTCGGACGGAGGACTGAACCTTCACCACCGGATGAGTTGGAAGACCCACTCTGGCTTAGTACTCTAATGCGACTTGAATTCTGAAGTAAGTAAATGACCCCACCAATGTTTAAGTATAACAGTCGCTATACTTCGACCAGAACTTTTCATAATTCTTAAAAATGGAAAATGGACGACATTTTGGTCTGTTTTGGATCATTATTCGTGCACATATGTTTCTGGCTCTTCGGCTCAGATCCTTGTTTACCCGAGTCCTTTGTCATCTATACATTTTCCATGCTCTAATACACTTGGTTTTGGCCTCTCCACACCTTCGGATAAACCATGGACTCACACTGGTCTTCCTATTGTTTCTGTTGTCTCTCGGTACGAACTTCTCCTCTGTCACCCTGCACTTTGTGGTCATGTGTTCCATCATGTTAATTTCCTTCTAGTTCTCTTTCTCACTGCACTTCTTGCAGGAATTGTGTTATGCCTGTGTAGGTCTCTGTTTATGAAGTTTGGCTTCTCCCTTCCTCATGATATTTCACTCCAGGTAAATACGCGATAAACGAGGTCCATCTTTGTTAGTTCATTCTCTCATTTCTCTCTGGTTGTGTTCTTAACATGTTTACCTGGAATTTACCCGGAGAGGATTTCGAGGGTCAACGCCCCCGCGGCTTGGTCTGAGACCAGGACTCATGGTGGATTAGGGTCTGATCAACCAGGCTGTTACTGCTGGCCGCACGTGATATGACGTACGAACCACAGCCCGGTTGGTCGGGTACTGACTTAAGGTGCGTGTCCAGTGCCTTCTTGAAGACAGCCAGGGTCTATTTGTAATCCCCCTTATGTATGCTGGGAGGCAATTGAACGGTCTTGTTGGCGCATGTTAGGAACCACGTTTCTTGTCCCCCCATGTGGCACCAGATTTTTCCAGTCAGTCTCCTTGTGGTTGAAATCCCCCATGACGAGTAGCTGTGTCCTGCCCATGTGGGCCCTTTAGGCTACCTCACCTCTCGTGTCCACCATTGCTCTGTTGCTCTCATCGTTTTCTTGTCTTGGTTTCTTGCTGTTCAGTGGTGGGTTGCACATCACTGCTTTTATTACTTTTGGACTCCCGGTCTCAAGTGTGTTTGTGTGTGTACTCTCACCTACTTGTACTCACCTATTTGTGATTACATGGGTCGATGCTTAACACCTGGTTCCGCCTCTTTGCTAGTTGCTACTAGGTCCACTATCTCCCTACTCCAAGAGCTTTAGCGTACCTCTTAAAACTGTATGAATACTGGCTCCACTGCTTCACTCTCCAGATTGTTCCACTTCCTGACAACTCTAAAGCTGTACTTCCTAACATCACAGTGACTTATCGGAGGGTTTAACTTACATCTGTGACCCCCTGTTCCTGTGCCCCTTCTCCGAAACATTCTGTCCCTACCCACCTTGTCAATTCCTCAGTATTTTATAAGTCATTATCATGTTCCCTCGAATTCCACCTATCCTCCAGTGTCGTCAGGTTGAATTCCTTTAATCTTTCGCCGTAAGACATGCCCCTTAGCTCCGGGATTAGTTCCGTTACACTTTCTCTAATTTCTTGAAGTGTCTGACCAGGTGTGGGTTCCATACTGGTGCTGCATACTCCAATATGGGCATGATGTACATAATGTACAGTGTCTTGAACGATTCCTTACTTAGGTGCGTGCGTGCGTGTGTGTGTGTGTGTGTGTGATAAGATAAGAGATAAGATAAGATTTCGTTCGGATTTTTAACCCCGGAGGGTTAGCCACCCAGGATAACCCAAGAAAGTCAGTGCGTCATCGAGGACTGTCTAACTTATTTCCATTGGGGTCCTTAATCTTGTCCCCCAGGATGCGACCCACACCAGTCGACTAACACCCAGGTACCTATTTGCTGCTAGGTGAACAGGACAACAGGTGTAAGGAAACGTGTCGAAATGTTTCCACCCGCCGGGAATCGAACCCGGGCCCTCCGTGTGTGAAGCGGGAGCTTTAGCCACCAGGTGTGTGTGTGTGTGTGTGTGTGTGTGTTGTGTGTGTGTGTGTGTGTGTGTGTCAAGAGAACGCTCTACTTACATAAGTGATGAGTCGAGTAAAAACGTGGTGCCCAACTTACCTGTGAAGAAAAGAATAAGTTAAACACTTGCAGAATATTCACTAAACAATTTTTCAATATACATAGAGAGAGAAAGAGAGAGAGAGACTGAGATTTCACTACCTTTTAAACTCAATAACAATCCCTCTACACATTGTCCTGACACAAAGTAAATGCTCGCTTACACGCTAAGATTTTTTCTGTGGTATTCTATTTTTGCACAGAAGAGAATATCGAAGCTTGTGGAAGGACAAAATGAAAAGAGAAAAGAGGTGAAAGAGGAAAAGGGGAAAGAGGGAGGAGCGCTGAAGGAGAGAAGTGAGAAGAAAGAATGGGAGGAAAAAAGGAAAAAGAGGAGGTGAAATGCAAGAAGAAAAAGAGAAGTGGAGCAAGAAACAGAGAATTGAGGAAAGTGGAAGGGAGGAGAGAGGATGTGGAATGAAAGAAAGGAGGTTAGAAGGGAGTACCAGAAGAGAAAGGGCATGGGAAGAATAAAGGAGAAGAGGGTGAAAGGCGGACGAGAGGAAAGGACGGTTGAAAAAGGTGAGAGAATGATGGAAGAGGGAAGAGAGGAGAGAGAAACAAAGGATGAGAGGGAGAGGGATAATAGTAGAGAAATTGTAGGAACATAGGAAATTTAAGAAAAGGAGGAGGGTAGAAGGAGGGAATAATAGGAGAATAAAGATGCTAGAAAGGGGCAAAGAGAAAACAATAGAACAGAATGAGGTAAGGGGATACAAAGAAAAGAGGATGCAAGGAAAATACAGGAAAATGAAAATAATGAAAGAAAATTCTCCATGAAACCCAGATATTGAACATTAAAAAGTAAAACAGGAATAATTAAATTAAAATTGAATAAAATATTTAAAAAAAATGTCGGGTTCGGAGGGAGAGAAAAGGGGAAAGATTAGCCAGGTAAAAGAGGAAATGTCTGTGTGAGGGGAGACAGGGACCTTAAGACTCTTTAAATCCCCTCTGCTGAGGGTAAGACACGTTGCAAACAACGAAGGGGAACAGAGAAACAAACATGACATGTCGTGTTTGTTTCTCCAACAAACATGATATGTTTGTTTCTCCAGCATAACACATGTTTGTTTCTCCAACAAACATGACACATGTCACATGTCATGTTTGTGGGAGGGAACAGCCGACAAGTATGGCAGACAGAACAACAAGGCTGAAACACTACCCAGTGTGACTTTGTAAATGGTCCAAGTCGGACCGAAACGTCGTCATCCTATGTGCGGGTTATTTGTCAAAGTTAACTATAGGCCAAGCCTATAGTTAACCTTGACAAAGCTCCACATAGAGCGATATGTCTATTATAATTTGCGCTTCATTATACGTCTTTCTGCCAAGCAAGATACAGGTCACAACTGAGAAGTGATGAACAGGTTAAGTTATATGATGGTTACCCGGACCATGTCAGGATAGATCAAGCAAGGTCACGGGTCAGAGCAGGTCAGAGTAAAATTATTGTTACCAGAGAACCAGATCGGATCAGGTCAGTTGATAGCCGGCTGATTGAAATGAGTTATTGGTCACGTGTGTGGAGACACTGACACAACCTGCAGACATTTTATTGGGACAACGTTTCACTTTGTGTAAATAAAGTTCTACATAGAGCGAAACATTAACACAATAAAGTCTTGTTCTGCAACTTGTGACTTTGTATATTTGCTAGTTCAGGTGAGTGTCCAGTTGAGGACAAGAACCAACGAATTCAAGATTCGACATACTAAGATCAAGTTAAGTTCACTTTAAACACGAACGGATTAAGTTTCGGCAGCGAATCACTTCTGTATAATTAGGTTTGATTGGTGCCGTGGGTACGAGAGTAAATTCTTGGGTAGTTTTTGGGTAGTGGTGGTTTTGATAAGGACCTGCCTTATCTGGGCCAGTAGGCCTTCTGTAGTGTTCCTTCATTCTTATATTCTTATGTAAGCAACATGAACCCTGAGGCAGATACAGGAGCTCTTACAAGACACACTAGAGTCTTGCAAGACACACGGCAGATTTACAAGACAAACTACAGTCTTACAAGACACACTACAGTCTTAAAAGACACACTACAGTCTTACAAGACACTGTCTAGTCTTACAAGACACAACACAGTCTTACAAGGCACATTTCAGTTTACAAGACGCACTGTAGTGTTACAAACACACACTGTAGTCTTACAAGACACACTACAGTCTTACAAGACACATTACAGACTTACAAGACACACTACAGTCTTACAAGACACATTACAGACTTACAAGACACACTACAGTCTTACAAGACACACTCTAGTCTTACAAGACACACTACATACTTACAAGACACATTACAGTATCACAAGACACACTATAGTCTTAAAGGCACACTACGGTCTTACAAGACACATTACAGTCTTACAAGACTCACTACAGTCTTACAAGACACACTACAGTCTTACAAGACACACTATAGTCTTACAAGACACACTACAGTCTTACAAGACACATTACAATCTTACAAGACTCACTACAGTCTTACAAGACACACTACAGTCTTACAAGACACACTATAGTCTTAAAGGCACACTACTGTCTTACAAGACACATTACAGTCTTACAAGACTCACTACAGTCTTACAAGACACACTACAGTCGTACAAGACACAGTCTAGTCTTACAAGGCACAACACAGTCTTACAAGACAAACTACAGTCTTACAAGACACTCTACAGTCTTACAAGACACACTACAGTCTTACAAGACACAATCTAATCTGACAAGACACACTACAGTCTTACAAGACACGCTGCAGCCTTACAAGACACTCTACAGTCTTGCAAGACACACTACAGTCTTACAAGACACACTACAGCCTTACAAGACACACTGTAGTGTTACAAGACACACTGTAGTCTTACAAGACACACTACAGACTTACAAGACACACTGTAGAGTTTCAAGAATCTGTAATCTTACAAGACACACTACAGTCTTGCAAGACACACTACAGACTTACAAGACAAACTACAGTCTTACAAGACACACTCTAGTCTTACAAGACACACTACAGTCTAATAAGACACACTACAGTCTCAAAAGACACTCTGTAGTCTTACAAGACAAACTACAGTCTTACAAGACACACTACAGTCTTACAAGACACGCTGCAGCCTTACAAGACACACTGTCGTCTTACAAGACACACTACAGTCTTACAAGACACACTACTGTCTTGCAAGACACACTACTGTCTAACAAGACACACTAGAGTCTTACAAGACACACTATAGTCTTACAAGACACACTGTAGAGTTACAAGAGACACTGTAATCTTACAAGACACACTACAGTCTTGCAAGACACACTACAGTCTTACAAGACACACTACAATCTTACAAGACACACTACAGTCTTACAAGACACACTTCAGTCTTACAGGACACACTAAAGTCTTTCAAGACACACCGCAGTCTTACAAGACACAGCCTAATCTTACAAGACACACTAGAGTCTTACAAGACATACTACAGTCTTACAAGACACACTGAAGTCTTACAAGACACACTACAGTGTTACAAGACACACTAAATCTTTAAAACCCCCAACTTTTGGGGGGGGGGGGGGGGGTTTTTTACAAAACACTACAGGGCTTACAAAAAAATCACTAGAGTTACCACACACTACAATTTTTACAAAAAAAACACTACAGTCTTACAAAACAAAAATGGGGGGTCTAAAAAACACACATATCTTAAAAAGACACTCTACCCGTCTTACTAGACACAATACAAATCTTACAAAACCCACTACGTTTACAAGGGCACACTACAGTCTTAAAAATATAAAACTGTTTGTCTTACAAAAACACACTACGTCTTACAAGACACACTTTATCTTAAAAGAAAACACTAAAAGTTTTACAAGACACACTGTAGTCTTAAAAAGGGCACACTACAGTCTTAGAAGACGCACTACAGTCTTAAAAGGGCCACTTTACCTTGCAAGACCACTACCATCTAACAAGGGCACACTACGGGCTTTCAAAAAAAACACTGAGTCTTACAAGACACACTACCCGGCTTACAAGAACACTGTTTGTCTTACAAGACAAAAACGTTTACAAGACACACTACAGTCTTTTCAAGACACAAACCCCCGTCTTAAAAAGACAAAACCCTTTTGTTTACAAAGCACAATGCAAATTTTTACAAACACCATCTGTCTTTCAAGACACACTACAGTGTTTTCAAGCACAATACGGGCTTACAAAAAAACAATAGGGGCCTTTTTTAAGACACACTTCTGTCTTACAAGGGCACACTACAGTGTTAAAACCCCCACCAATCTTTTCAAGGGCCCACTTTTGTTTCCCACAAAACACTACAGTCTTCCCAAGGGACGCTTTCAGCCTTTAAAACACACAACTGCGTTTTACAAAACCTCTACAGTCCCTTTAAAAAACAAAACCCATCGTCTTTCAAGACACACTACGGGTTTTTCAAGACACACAAAAGTCTTGCAAGACGCATCATTCTTATAAACAAAACTACAGTTTTACACGACACACGAATCTTTCAAGACACACTAAAAGACCAAAAGAACCAAAAACCCGTCCCTTAAAAACACAAACTACGTAATTTCAAGCCCGTCTAAATCTTACAAAACACACTTTCATTTTACAAAAACCACTTTCCAAATCTTGCCCAAGGGCCCCACTTCACTTAAAAAACAACTACAGCTTTTCAAGGACACAGTCCCAGTCTTACAAGGAAAACCAAAAGTAGTCTTTTAAGACACACTATAGTGTTACAACCAAAACCCGTAATCTTACAAAACCAAATTTGACTTTCAAAAACACAATACAGTCTTTCAAGACACCTATAGTCCCTTTCAAACACACTAAGTGTTTTCAAACCCACTGTAATCTTACAAGGGCACCTATAGACTTTCAAGCACATACAGTCTTACAAAAACACAATATAGTCTTACAAGAACACAAATGTTACAAGACCAAAATGTAAAACTTCAAAGGGGCACACTATAGACTTTCAAGACACACTACAAATCTTTCAAAACCCCCAAAAGTCTTAAAGACAAAACTTTAGTTTACAAGACACACTTAATCTTACAAGGGGCACACTATAACTTTCAAAAACAAACACAGGGCTTACAAGCCCCCACTTAGTTTAAAAAGGGCACATATAGTGTTACAAAACCCCACTATGTGTTACAAGAAACACTATAGTCTTACAAGGGACACTAATTTTTACAAGAAAACACTGATCCCTTTTAAGGACCACTATAGTGTTAACAAAAACACCTTTTTGTGTTCAAACACACTTAGTGTTAAAAAAGAAAACACTATAGGTTAAAAAGACCCATATAGTGTTTTCAAAACACACGGGAGTGTTAAAAAACACATATAGTTTTTTCAAACACATATATTTTTACAAGGGCACACTGTTTGGTTACAAGACCCATATAGTGTTTCCCAAAACACACTATAGTGTTAAAACACACTTTTTTTAAGGTTTTACAAACACACTAATGTTTACAAAAACACTATAGTGTTACAAGACACACTATAGTGTTACAAGACACACTATAGTGTTACAAGACACACTATAGTGTTACAAGACACACTATAGTGTTACAAGACACACTATAGTGTTACAAGACACACTGTAGTCTTTCAAGACACACTATAGTGTTACAAGACACACTATAGTGTTTCAAGACACACTATAGTGTTACAAGACACACTATATTTTTTACAAAAAACCACAATAGTGTTACAGGGCACCCCTAAGTGTTTACAAGACACCCCCCCCCCTTATTTTTTTAAAAGGTTACAAGACACCTGTAAATCTTTTTAAACACCTATATTTACCCAAAACACAAATATAGTGTTACAAAACACACGTAGTCTTTTTAAAAAACACTATAGTGTTTTACAAATAACACTGTTTGTCCTTTTTTAAGACACACCCATAGTGTTACAAGAAAAACACTGTACTTTCAAGACAAAACAAAATGTTACAAGACACACTGTAGTCTTTCAAGCACACTATATGTTACAAACACACAAGTGTTACAAGAAAACACTATAGTGTTACAAGACACACTATAGTGTTACAAGACCCCACTATAGTGTTTTTCAAAACCACTATAGTGTTACAAAAACAACTGTAGTCTTCCAAAAACACACTATAGTGGTTTCAAGACAAAAAATAAATTTACAAGAAACAATATTGTCCTTTAAAGACCCTATAAATGTTACAAAAACACCCCTTTTTGTGTTACAAGACCACTCCCATAGTGTTACAAGACACACTTTAAAATTTTACAAGACACATGTAGTTTTTACAAACCCACTATAGTGTTACAAGGGCACATATAGTGTTACAAAAAACCCCATTTGTGGGTTTCAAGACCCACTATAGTGTTACAAGACAACTGATGTTACAAGACACACTATAGGTTAAAAAGACACACTATATTTTTACAAAACAAACTATATTTTTACAAGGGCACACTTTATTTTTTACAAGACACATATAAGGGTTTCAAGACACACTATATCTTTTTAAGACACACTATAGGTTACAAGACAACTAAAGTGTTACAAAAACACACGTAGTGTTACAAACCCCACTATTTGTGTTTAAAAAAAACACACTTATTTTTACAAGAAACATATTGTGTTACAAGAAAACACTTTAAGGGTTTCCCGGGCACAAATATTTTACAAAAAACCCCTTTAGTGTTACAAGACACCCCTATTGTCTTACAAAACAAACTATAAATTTTCCCAAAAAGGGCACCCCCATATCTTTCAAGAACCTATAATGGTTTCAAGGCCACATTGTTGGGTTTTCCAAAAACACACTATAGGTTTAAAAAAACACACAAAAGTGTTAAAAAAGAACACTAAGTGTTTACAAGACCACTTTGGTTACAAAACAAAACCCATAGTGTTAAAAAACCACTGTATTTTTTCCAAGACACACTATAATTTTAAGGGCACAATATATTGTTACCAAAAGGGCCAAATTTTGTTAAAGAACCACTATAGTGTTACAAAACACACTATAGTGTTACAAGACAACACATGTGTTAAAGGGGCCCCACTATAGTGTTACAAGAACACCTAAGGGTTACAAGACCCACCCAATGTTTACAAGACACACCCAAAAATTTTTAAAGACAAACTGTTGTTTCCCTTTTAAGACACACTATATGTTTCAAGACAAAACTATAGTGTTACAAAACCAAAAAAAAAGTTTTTACAAGCAAAACTATAGTGTTACAAGAACCCCTTAAAAGTGAACAAGGCACACTATAGTGTTCAAGACACACGTATTCCCCTTTCCCGGGCAAAACTATAGGTTAAAAAACACTTTTAGTGTTAAAGACCCACTGTAGTCTTTCAAAACACCTATAGGTTTTTTCAAGACACAATGTAGTTTTTTCAAGGCCCCACAAAAGGTTTTTTTAAAAACAAAACTTTTGTCTTTCAAGAAAACATATGTGTTTCAAACACAATGTAGTCTTTTTAAGACACACTATATGTTACAAGACACACAAAAGTGTTTCAAGACAAAACTTTTAGTTTTTTAACAAGAACACACTATAGGTGTTACAAGACACACTATAGTGTTTTCAAAAACACACTATGTGTTACAAGACACACTATAGTGTTTCAAGACACCTGTATCTTTCAAAAACACATAATGGGTTTCAAAACCCCCACATAGTGTTTTTCAAAGGGCACCTTTTAGTGTTACAAAACCACTATAGTGGGGTTTCAAGACACACTATAGTGTTACAAGACACCCCGAGTCTTTCAAGGGCACAACCCAAAAGTGTTACAAACAAAACGTAGTCTTTCAAGACAAAACTATAGTGTTACCCAAAACCCCTATAGTGTTTCAAGACAAAATATAGTGTTAAAAAGAAACACTATAGTGTTTCAAGACAAATATAGGTTACAAGACCACTGTTTGTTTTCAAGACACACAAATTTTTACAAAACCCCACTGTGTTTTTTAAAACACACTATTTGTGTTTTCAAGGGCACACCATTTGTGTTACAAAAAACACACTATAGTGTTACAAACACCTATAGGGTTAAAAAAAACACAAAATGTTACAAGACCCTGTAGCTTTCAAACACCCCTATAGGGCTTTCAAGACACACTATTGGGTTTCAAGACCCACTATAGTGTTTCCCCGGGCACACTATAGTTT
The DNA here is from genome assembly GCF_026875155.1 of Cherax quadricarinatus. Taxonomy (NCBI): domain Eukaryota; kingdom Metazoa; phylum Arthropoda; class Malacostraca; order Decapoda; family Parastacidae; genus Cherax; species Cherax quadricarinatus. The sequence continues at coordinate 31,775 of NW_026467226.1, forward strand.
TTCAAGACACACAATAGTGTTAAAAAGACACACTGTAGTCTTTCAAGACACACTATAGTCCCTTTCAAACCCCACACAGTCTTTTGAAAACACACTTAAAAGTCTTATAAGACACATACATTTTTACAAAAACACACTACAGTCTTTTCAAGAAAAAACTACCCGGGGCTTACAAAACGACCTTTGAGTCTTTCCAAAATGCACTTTAGTCCCCTTTCAAGGGCACTCTAGATTCTTACAAAACACACTACAGCTTACAAGGGCCCCAACCCCTCTTACCAAAACACACTTAGTCTTTCAAGACACATACAGTCTGACAAGACACTGTCTTAAAAGACACACTAAAGTCTTAAAGAAAACCCCTACCTTGGTTAAAAAATACACGTAGTGTTACAAGAAACCCCTACAGTTTACAAGGGCATAAAACGATTTTACCCAAAACCACCCACAGTTTACAAGACATACACGATTTTACAAGAAAACACACCAGTCCCTTTTAAAACACTGTTCCCAAAAAGAAAAAACCCTTTTTCTTACAAGACACCCTGTCTTACAAGATTTCATGTAGTGGGTTTAAAAAACAACACTACAGGGTTTTCAAACAACCAGTCCTTTCAAACACACTTTTGTCTTACAAAACCACTTCAGTCTTACAAAACAACTGTTGTCTTGCAAAAACAAACTACAGTCTTCAAAACACTCTACATTTTACAAGAAAACCAAAACAGCCTTTTTTGACACACTGTAGTCCCCTTTCAAGACACACTTCAGTCTTTCAAGGGGCACCTTTTTACGTTTTTAAAAAAAACACTGCAGACTTACAAGACACCTACAGTCTTACAAAAACACCCACCATCTTACAAACAACTTTTTTTTCCCAAAAGAAAACCCACATTTTTACAAGGCACCCCTGTTGTCTTACAAGACCACTACATTCTTACAAACACACTAAAAGTTTTTACAAGGGCAAATTACAGTCTTTCAAGGGAAACATTACATTTTTTATGAACACATTGGGGTTTTGTGACAAAAACACACTTTTTAGGCTTTTCAATTTCACACTAAAGTTTTTTCAAGGGCACATTAAAAGTCTTATAAAAACACAAAAGTCCCTTTCAAAGGGGCACAATACATCTTACAAGGCCCCCTAAGTCCTTACAAGACTTTCTATTGTCCCTTTTCAAAAAACAGTCTAATCTAACAAGACCACTACAGTCCCCTTAAAAAGGGACACTACAGTCCCTTTTCAAGACATAAATATAGTCTTTAAAAAACCCCCGTCTAACTAACAAAAACTCACTACAGTCTTACAAGGGACACTACCGTTTAAAGACCCCCTCTGTAGTGTTTCAAAAAAACTAATCTTTCAAGGGGCAAACTACCGTTTTTCAAAACACAAACAATCTTTTCAAAATACTCTTTCGTTTACAAGGGCAAACTAAGGGCTTAAAAGACACACTTTTTATTTCCAAAACCCCACTACAGTCTTACAAACACATAACCCTCTTACGACCCCACTACAAATCATACAAGACAATTACTTTTTACAAATTCTTGTAAAATCTTACAAAAGGGACACCCTCTTTCAAGACAAACTTTAGTTTCATTAAAACACTACCGTCTTACAAGGGAAATCTGTCTTTACAAACACAAATAAATCCCTTTCAAAGACACTCTACCCGTCTTTCAAGGGCACACTACAGTCTTAGAAAAACAAAAAAACAGTCTTCAAAACACACCCCAGCTTACAAACATTGCCCAAACTTACAAAGACAAAAATTCGCTCACAAGACCACTACAGTCTTAAAAAGAAAAACTACATCTTACAAGACACTTCTACTGTTTAATTAAAGGGGCCAAATTCAGTCTTAGAAGCACACTACGTCTTTAAAAACACACCGCCCCCGTCTTACAAACAAGCCCCAATGTTTCAAAACACAAACATCTTACCCAAAAACTCACTACATTTTTTTTAAAGGAAAACTGTATCTTACAAACCCCATACGTCTTACAAAACACACTACATTTTTACAAAAACCTTACAGTCTTTCCCAAAACAAAATTTCATCCCTTTCAAAGACTTCTTTAGTCTTTTCAAACACGCCTAAAACTTACAAACACACTACAGTCCCTTGGGAATTTCCACTTCCCGCCCTTTTCGGACCCACTACAGCTTACAAGACAAACTAAGTCTTAAAAAGACACACTCTTTCTTACAAGGGCCACCCCTAGTCTTACAAAACACACTAGAGTCTTACGGGGAAAACTACAGTCTTTTAAAAACCCCACTATAGTTCTTACAATCACACAAGTCTTACAAGACACACTTTTTGTCCCTTAAAAAGATCCCCACAATCTTGCAAGGCACACTGTTTTTCTTACTGACACACTACAGTTTACTTGGGAAAAACTGCCCGTCTTTCAAGACACAATACAATCTTACAAAAACAAAAACCGTCCCTTTCAAGACACACTACAGTCTTACAAGACACACTGCCCGTCTTACAAAAACACGCTGCAGTCCCTTTCAAAACACCAACAGTCTTTTCAAGACAAAACTACAGTTTACAAGCCCATTGCAGCCTTACAAGAACCCCACTACAGTCTTACAAGACACACTACGTCCTTTCAAGGAAAACACTTTTTGTCTTACAAACAAAACAGTCTTTTCAAGACACACCCAAAGTCTTACAAGGAACTTTTCTGTCTTACAAAACCCCTTTCAATCTTACAAACACAAATGGGGAGCTTACAAGGACACTGCAGTCTTACAAAACACACAACAGTTTTTACCCAAAAACCTACGTCCCTTTCAAGACCACTACAGCATACAAAAACACTACTTTTTAAAGACACATACAATCTTTAAAAGGGCACACTACAGTCTTTCAAGACACACGCCCGTCTTCAAGGGCACAATACAGTTTTTAAAGACACACTACAGCCTTTCGAGATAACTACAGTTTAAAAAACCACGTTTTGTCCTTTCAAAGGGCCCCACACAGTCTTACAAAAACACATACAGAAATTACAAGACACAAATTCATCTTTTTCAAGACACACTGCCCAAACCCTTTTTAAAAAAACACAACTACAGCTTACAAGACCACTTCATCTTATGAACACACTCTGGCTTACAAGACACACTGTAGCCTTTCAAAACCCCAACCAGTTTCACAAGACACCTTTTGCTTACAAGACACATACAGTCTTAAAGGGAAAAAAACTACGTCTTTCAAAACCACACAGTCTTACAAGACACACGACAGCCCTTTCAAGAAACCCCTACAGCTTAAAAAACAAACTACAGTCTTTAAAGGGCAAAATACAGTCTTGCAAGACACACTTTCTCTTAAAAAAACACACTACCTTGGGGCCTTAAAAGCACATTACATCTTGGGAAAATACCTTTTAGTCTTCAAGACACATTGTATCTTTAAACCCCCACAAAAAGCCCCTTTAAGGCACATACCCTCTTACAAGACACACTGCAGTCTTAAAGACCCCCACAACCCGCCTTACAAGGGCACCCTTTTTGGTTTTTACAAGACACACTACCCCCTTTTCAAGACACAAATGCAGTCTTTCAAAACACAATCCCCGGGCTTACAAAATACAAACCCGCCTTTAAAAAGACACACTTTAGTCTTTCAAGAAAACAATACAGTCTTACAAGAAAACACACCAGTCTTACCCAAAAACAATACAGTCTCACAAACACACCACAGTCTTTAAAAAGACCATTGCAGCCTTACCAAACCCCCTGAAAATCTTACAAACAAACTACAGTTTACCCAAAACACACTACAAATCTTGCAAGACCTACTACATTTTTTCAAGACCACCACATTCCTTTCAAGCACAGTGTAGTTTTTCAAGGGCACTTGGTTTTTTCCAAAGACAAAACTACAGTCTTACAAAACACAATTTCAGTTTCAAACACCATACAGTTCACCCCAAACACAGTCTGTCTTACCCAAAACACCCTACAGTCTTACAAGACAAAATACAGTCCCTTTTAGACACACTAAAAGCATGGCAAGGGCAAAAGTCTAGGGCTAACAAACACTACAGTCTTACAAGACAAAACTGCAGTCTTACAAGACACCTGTTTTTAAAAAACACCCTACATTTTTACAAACACACAAAAGTCTTACAAACAAAACCAAAAGTCTTACAAGACACACTTTGTCCCCCCCAAAAACACACACAGTTACAAGACACACTGTTGTCCTTTCAAGACCCCACGTTTTCAAGACACACTGTGTCCTTTCAAGGGGCCCCAATACAGTTTACAAAACACACCAGTTTTACAAGACACATGTTGTCTTACAAAACACACACATTTTTACAAGACATCTACAGTTTACAAGACACACTACAGTCTTACAAAAAAAACACTACAGTCTTACAAAACACACGTGTTACCGACACACAAAAGTTCCCCCCAAGACCACTACAGTCTTACAAAAAAACACTACAGTCTTTCAAGACACCTAAAAGTCTTTTCAAAACCCCACTACGTCTTACAAAACCAAAAACTGTAAATCTTACAAGACACACTGTTTTCTTACAAAACACACAACAGTCTTACAAAGGGGAAAACTACAGCTTTAAAAAACACACTAAAAGTCTTACAAAACACACTACATTTTTAAAAAAAACACACTGAGTCCTTACAAGAAAACCTACAGTCTTTCAAGACCACTGCCCCGTCTTTCCCAAAATGCAGTCTAGTCTTACAAGACCATACTACAGTCTTACAAGACACCCCACAGTCTTACAAGACGCACTTTTTTTTACCCGACACAAATTTTGTCTTACAAGAAACACTACAGAAAACAAACAAACTACAGTCTTACAAAACACACCCACCCTCTTACAAGATAAACTACATTTTTACCCAAAACACATAAAGGCTTAAAAGACCCCACTACGTTTTTCAAGACACACTACGTCTTTCCCAAAACCAAAAATACAGTCCCCCACAAGACACACCAAATCTTAAAAAAAAACCCCTACAGGGCTTACAGGACACATACAGTCTTACCAAATAAAAAACAGTCTTACAAGCCCTACAGCTTAAAGGGGCACACTGTAGTCTTACAAAATCCCCTACAGTCTTAACAAGACACACTACCGTCTTACAGACACATAAAATCCCTTTCAAGATAAACTTTCAGTTTAAAAAGACAAAACTACAGTTTGCAAAACAAAATACCGTGTACAAAACAAAATTCATTCTTACAAACACCCCCTACGTCTTTTTCAAACACATACATTCTTACAAGACACACCCAGTCTTACAAGAAAACTTTTTGTCTTAAAACACTACAGTCCCCTTTAAAAAACTCACTTTTCATCTTTCAAGAAAACACTCCGTCTTACAAGACACATACGCTTACAAGGAACCACTTTTTACATTTTACAAGAAACACTAAAGTCTTACAAAAGGCACACTACAGTTTACAAGACACACTTTAAACCCTTTCAAAAAAACACTAAAGCTTTTCAAGACACACACCATTTTTTAAAAGCCCAGTCAATCCCTTTCAAGAAAACACAAATAGTCTTAAAAGACACTGTCTATTCCCTTTCAAACACTACAGTCTTAAAAGACCCCACTACAGTCTTTCAAGAACTACTAACTTCTTGAAATACACTTTAAATCTACAAACCACACGTCTTGCAAGGGCACACTAAAATTCCTTCAAACACACTGCAGTTTACAAGCATTCTACATCTTGCAAGAACAATTGATCTTACAAACACACTACAATTCAAAAAAACACTACGTCTTAAAGACACTCTACAGGCTTACAAAAAAGCATGTTGTGTTACAAACACACGTAGTCTACAAGACACCTACAGTCATACAAGGGCCCCCACTACAGTCTTTTTCAAGACAAACTTTCAGTCTTCCCAAAACCATTATGTCTTACAAAAAAAACTGTAGTGTTAAAAGGGCACACTTTTGGTCCTTTCCCAAAACACAATACAGTCTTTAAGGGCCACTACAAACTTACAAGACAAACTACAGTATTACAAGACACAACAGTCTAATTTAAAACACCTACACCTTACAAGGCACACTACAGTCTTTCAAGGGAAAACCCCAGTCTTTCAAGCACTTTCCCAATCTTTCAAACACTCTACAGTCTTACAAGACACACATAGTTTTACCAAAACCACTCGTTTTTTACAAAACACACTGCAGCCCTTTTTTTTACACACTGCAGTTTTTAAAAGGGCACCCCAACCCGTTTACAAGACAAAACTTTTGTCTTACAAAACACACTACATCTTAAAAGACACAAAAAAAGCTTACAAGAAAACCCCCAGTCTTACAGGGGCACATACGTTCACAAGGAAAACACAGTCTTACAAGACACACTGCAAATTACAAGACACACTGTAGTCTTACAAGACAAAACTAAAAGTTTAACAAAAAAACCCCTTAGTGTTGAAGACACACTGTAGTCTTACAAGACCCCCACTTCAGTCTTACAAGACACCTTAGTGTTACAAGACACACTGTAGCTTACAAAAAAACACTCGTTTACAAAACACCCCTTTCAATCTTACCCAAAAACCCCCTACAGTCTTTCAAGAACATTTCGCTTTTCAAAACACACTACGTCCCTTAAAAACACACTACAGTCTTACAAAACACACTACAGTTTTTACAAGGGCACACGTAGTCTTTCAAGACAACACAGTCTTACAAACATAATACTTTTTACAAACACACCAGTCTTACAAAAACACCCACAGTCTTTCAAACACACACAGTCCTTTCAAGACATAAATAATTTACAAAAAACAAACACCGGGCTTCCAAGGACAAAAGTACAGCCTTACAAGACAAACTACAGTTTTTTACAAAAACACAACAATTTACAAGACACACTTTCATCTTTCAAGGGCACCCCTACTTTTTACAAGACGCACTACAGTCTTAAAGACAAAACTACAAATCCCAAAAAAACACATTTCAGTTTTAAAAAGACACTTTATCTTACGGACACCCCAAAAAGGCTTTCCAAAAAAACATACAGGGCTTACAAAAACACACTACAGTCTTACAAGACACACTGTAAATTTTTACAAGCACACTACAGTCTTACAAGAACACTAAAAATCTTACAAAGGGCACACTACAGCTTTCAAAACACCCCAAAAGTCTTACAAAAAAACACTGTTAGTTTTTCCAAGGGCACACTGTATCTTACAAAACAAAACTAATTTTTACAAGACAAACTAAAAGTCTTACCAAAACACCCCTACAGTCTTACAAGACTCCTTAATCTTACAAGGAAAAAAACTAAGTCTTTTTCAAAACACCCCTACAGTCTTACAAAACCCCACTGTAGTCTTACAAACACACTGTATCTTACAAAACACATGTGGGCTTACAAGACACACTACAGTCTTACAAGACACACTACCCCTTAAAAAGACACACTTTCATTCTTAAAAAGACACTCTTCAGTCTTACAAGATTTCCTTTTAGTGTTTTCCAAAAACACATGTAGTCCCCTTTCAAAAAAACCCACAGAACCCTTTCAAACACACTACAGTCTTACAAACACACTACATCTTACAAAAACACCTACAGTCTTAAAAAAAACACATTTCCATCTTTCAAGGGCACACTGAAAGTTTTCCAATTTTTTCCCCAACCACTCCCCGCAGCCTTTCAAACCCCACTGTAGGCTTTCAAGGGCACACTACAGTTTACCCAAAACACAAATCTAGGGTTTCAAGAAACCCTGTAGTCTTACAAAACCAACTACAGTCTTACAAGACCCCACTACAATCTTACAAAACATACTAGAGTCTTACAAAAACAAACTAGGGCTTCCAAAACACAGTACAGCCCCTTTCCCAAACACACAAAACCCCCTTACAAAACACACTACAAATCTTTCAAAAAAAACTACAGTCTTCCCAAAACCCCACTACATTTTTACAAGAAACCCCCTGTAGTCTTAAAAAGCCCCACTACCAAATCTTACAAAAAATTTCTACGTCTTACAAGGCACCACTACAGTCTTACAAAAAACACTACAAATCTTACAAGACACACTGTAGTCTTTTCAAGAAACACTACCGTTTACAAAACACACTACAGTCCCCTTTCAAAACACACTACAGTTTACAAGAACACTCCGTCCCTTTCAAGACACATACAGTCTTTAAAAACACACTTCATCTTACAAGACAAAATACAGTCCTTTTCCAAACACCCCTCCCGTCTTAAAAAGACACCCAGCATACAAGAAAACACTACAGTCTTTACAAAACACACTGTGTCTTACAAGAAAAACTACATCTTACAAGAAAACACTACAGTTTTTTTAAAAAACACTACGTCTTTTAAAAGACACACTGTATCTTACAAGGGGCACCCTACATTTTTTCAAGGGCCACTACATCTTACAAGACACACTACTTCCCCACAAAACAACCCCTACCCTCTTACAAGACCCCCACCAACCCGTCTTTAAAAAAACACAGTCTAATCTTACAAGACACACACCAGTCTTAAAAGACACAGTCTATCCTTTCAAGACACCACCAGTCCCTTTAAAAGGGAAAAAGTTATCAAAAAAGACACACTTAAGTATTAAAGACACACTACAGTCTTAAAAGACACACTACAGTCTTACAAAACAACTACATCTTGCAAGTACACTTGAGTCTTACAAGGGCACACAAAAGTTTTTGCAAACACATTTTCAGTCTTTCCAAAAAAACACTACAGTCTTACAAGACATATACAGTCTTACAAGACACACTACAGTTTAAAAAAACACACAAAAGTCTTACAAGGGCACACTGTAGTCTTACAAGAACAATGCAGTCTTCAAGACCACAAAGCCCAAAAAACACCTTAAAAATTACAAGACACACCCACATTCCCTTTAAAAACAAAACCCCCAGTTTCCTTAAAAAGACCACTGTAATCTTACAAGACACACTACGTCCCCACAAGGGCTTCTACAGTCTTACGCACACACGTATCTTACAAGGGCACAAAACATCCCTTTCAAGACACACTAGAGTCCCTTTAAAGACATACACATTCTTTAAAAAACACACTTTATCTTACAAGACACACTGGTTTGTGTTTTCAAAGGGCCACTGAAAACTTACAAACCAAACACAGTCTTACAAACACACTTTAGTCTTTCAAACACACTACATCTTACAAAACATTCCCAGTCTTACAAACACACTACAGCTTACAAAACCACTACTGTCTTGAAACATACTGCAGTCTTACGAAAAACACTACCGTCTTACCCGACACACTACCCCAAACAAGACAAAACAAAAAGTCTTACAAAAAACTCAGCCAATCTTACAAGATACACCTCAGTCATACAAGACACACTACAAACTTACAAGCACCCCTAGAGTGTTACAATATCACTACAGCTTTAAAGACACACTACCCCCCCAAACCCCCAAAAGTCTTACAAGGGCAAACTACAGTCTTACAAGGGCACACTACCGTCTTCAAGGAAACCCCAAAAGTCTTTCAAGACTCAGCCTAACTTTCAGAATACACAAAAAAATTTCAAAACCCAAATTCAGTCTTACAAGACACACTACAAACTTTAAAAAACACATAAAATTTTTACAATACACCTAAAGTCTTTATAACCACTCTAAAAGTCCCTTTCAAGGGCACACAACGTCTTTCAAGACACACTACAGTCTTTCAAAAATACACTGTTGTCGTACAAGACCACTACAGTCTTTCAAGGGGGACACAAAAGTCTTACCCAAACACACACAAGTCTTTCAAGACTCCCCTTTAGTCTTACAAATTTCACCCAAAAGGGCTACAAGGCACACTGTATCTTCCCCCCCCCCCCCAAAAACTACAGTCCCTTTCAATACACACTGCAATCTTTCAAAACATACTACAGTCTTTCAAACACCTAAAAACTTACAAGACCCACTACAGTTCCCTTTCAAGACCCCCCGCCCGTCCCAGAAGACACACTGCAGTCCTTTCCCAAGGGCACAAATTCGTCTTACAAGACACACTACAGTCTTACAAGGGCACAAATGTAGCCTTTCAAGACACACTACAGTCCCTTTTCAAGACACACTACAGTCTTAAAGACACACTACCAAATCTTAAAAAGGGCACCTTCATCTTGAAAAACACCCCTACGTCCCCCCAAAAACACACCACCGTCTTACAAAGACACTGCAGTCTTACAAACACACTCCGTCTTACAAGACACACTGCAGTCTTACAAGGCAAAACTGCAGTCTTACAAGAACCCCACTACAGTTTAAAGACCCCCTACAGTTCCCTTTCAAGACAACTACAGTCTTACAAAACACACTACAGTCCTTTTCCCAAACACACTACAGCCCTTTCAAAACACACTACAGTCTTACAAGACACACTACAGTCTTAAAAAGAAAACTACAGTCTTACAAAAAACCCCTACATTTTTACAAGACCACTACATTTTTACAAAAAACACACTTTTCAGTCTTAAAAAGTTTTTTCTGTAGTCTTTCAAGACACACTACAGCTTTCCCAAGGGCACCCCTAAGTCCTTTCAAGGCACACATAGTCTTACAATTTCCCCAAGTCTTACAAGACACCCCTTTTAGTCTTACAAGAAAAACTACAATCTTGCAAGGCCACTGTTGTCTTACTAGACACACTACCCGTCTTACAAAAAAAACTTTCAAATTTAACAAAACACAAAACACTCTTACAAGACACACTACAGTCTTTAAAAAAAAGACACCTACGTCCCTTTAAAAACACACTTTCGTCTTTTCAAGACACGCTGCAGTCTTACAAGACACAAACAGTCCCCTTTCAAGAACACACAGTCCCTTTCAAGACACACCCCTAGCTTACAAGACACATGCAGGGCCCTTTCAAAACCCGACTACAGTCTTTTCAAGACAAAACTGGGAAACTTAAAAAGACACCCCTACCCGTCTTACAAAACAACTACAGTCTTTAAAAAACAAACGTCTTACAAGCCCACTACGTCTTACAAGACACACTACAGGTTTTTACACGAAAACAACCCTCTTTCAAACAAACTACAGTCTTTCAAATACACTGTAGTCTTTTAAGACACCTACAGTCTTAAAAGGCCCACTATAGTTTACAAACACACAAGGCTTACAAGACACACTTTTTGTCCCTTTCAAGATCAATACAGTTTGCAAAGGGAAAACTGTAGTCCCCACTTAAATCTACATCCAACAAAAACACATGCAGTCTTAGAAGACCCAAAATTTGAGTCTTAAAAGACACACTACAGGGCTTACAAATACCTGTTTTTCAAGGGCACAAATACTTTAAAAGAAACCCAAGGGCTTTCAAAAACCCCTTTTTAAAAAAAAAATTTTAAAAAAAATTTTTTCAAAAACCCCTACAATTTCAAAAAAAAACAACACACCAATTTTAAAAAAAAATTTTAAAAAAACCCCCCTTTTTGGGGTTTTTCAAACCCCCTTTTAAAAACAAAATCCCAAAAAAAGGGGTTTAAAAAAAAATTTAAAAAAAAATTTTTTGACCCCCTTTTTTAAAAAACCCCCCCCAAAAAAAAAACCCCCCAAAAAAATTTTTTTTTGGGGGGGGGGGGGGGGGGGGGAAAAAAAAAAAAAAAAATTTTAAAAAAAACCTTTTTAAAAAAAAAAAAAAACAACCCCAATTTAAAAAAATTTTAAAAAAAAGTTTTAAAAAATTTTTTAAAAACACCAAAATTTTAAAAAAAGTCTTTCAAAACAACCTTTTAAAAAAATTTTAAAAAAAAAAAACCAAATTTAAAAACACCTTTTTTTAAAAAAAAAAAACAAAACCCCTTTTTTAAAAAAAAAAGCCAAAAAAATTTTTTTAAAGCCCCCCCAAAACCCAAAAACCCCAAAAACAAAAATTTAAAAAAAAAAACCCCCCCCAAAAAAAGGTTTCAAAACCCCGGGCCAAAAAAAAAAAAGGGCCCTTTTTTTTTTTCCCCCCCCCCCCCCCAAAAAAAAACCCCCCCCAAAACAAAAAAAAAACCCCTTTTAAAAACCCCCCTTTTTTTGGGGTTTTTTTAAAAAAAAAAAAAAACATTTTCCCCCCAAACCCCCCTTTTCCCCCCCCCCCAAAAAATTTTTTTTTAAAAACCTTTTTAAAACCCCCAAAAAAAAATTAAAAAACCCCCGTCCCTTTAAAAACAAAATTTTTACAAGCACCTTTAAATTTTACAAGACACACCCTTTTTTAAAAAAATTTTTTAAAAAACCCCTTTTTTAAAAAAAAACCAAAAAAAAATTTTAAAAAAAAACCATTTTTAAAAAAAAAAAAAACCCCCCCTTTTTAAAAAACCTTTTTCCAAAACCCCCTTTTTTAAGACCAAAATTTCCCTTTAAAAAACACCCCTTTTTTTTTTTTTAAAAAAAAAAACTAATTTTTTGAAAATTTTTTTAAAAACCCAAAAAAAAACCAAAAAAAAAAAAAAAAAAATTTTAAAAACACCTTTTTTAAAAAAAAATTTTAAAAAAAATTTAAAAACAAAAAAAATTTTTTCCCCCCCTTCCCCCAAAAAATTTTTTTTAAAAAAAAAAAAAAAACCCCCCCTTTTTTTTAAAAAAAATTTTTAAAAAAACCTTTTTAAAAAAAAACCAAATTTTAAACCACCTTTTTTTAAAAAAACACCTTTTTTAAAAAAAAAATTTTTTAAAAAAAATTTTTTTTTTTTAAAAAGACAAAATTTTTTTTCCCCTTTTTTAAAAAACCTTTTTTTAAAAACCTTTTTTAAAAAAAATTTTTAAAAAAAGGGGTTTTTAAAAAATTTTTTTTTTAAAAAAAAAATTTTTAAAAAAAAAAAAACCCCCCAAAATTTTTTTAAAAAAAATTTTTTTAAAAAACCCTTTTTAAAAATTTTTTAAAAAAAAAAAAAATTTTTTTTTAAAAAAAAAAAAAAAAAAAAAAAAAAAAAAATTTAAAAAAAAAAAAAACAAATAATTTAAAAAAAAAAAAAAAACCCCCCCCCAAATTTTTTTCCCCTTTTTTTTTTTCCCTTTTAAAAAAATTTTTTTAAAAAAAAAAAAAAAATTTTTAAAAAAAAAAAGGGGGAAAAAACCTTTTTTTTAAAAAAAAAAAGGGGTTTTAAAAAACCAAATTTTAAAAACACCTTGGGGGAAAAAAAAATTTTTTAAAAACCCCCAAAAAAATTTTTAAAAAAAAAATTTTTTAAAACCAAATTTTTAAAAAAAATTTTTTTTTCCCCCTTTTTTTTTAAAAAAAAAAAAATTTTTAAAAAAAAAATTTTGGCCCCTTTTTTAAAAAAAAATTTTTTTAAAAAAAAATTTTTAAAAAACCCTTTTTTTAAAAAAATTTTTTAAAAAAAATTTTTTAAAAAAATTTTTTTTAAAAACCCCTTTTTTAAACAGTCTTACAAGACACACTAGAGTCTTAAAAGACACACTGCAGTCTTACAAGACACACTACAGTCTTACAAGAAACACTAGAGTCGTACAAGACACACTACAATCTTACAAGCCACACTACAGTCTTACAAGGCACACTACAATCTTACAAGACACACTACAGTCTTACAAGACACACTAGGGTCTTAAAAGACACACTACAATCTTACAAGACACAGTACTGTCTTACAAGACACAGTACAGTCATACAATACACACTGTAGTCTTACAAGACACACTACAGTCTTACAAGACACACTACAGTCTTACAAGACACACTACAGTCTTACAAGACGCACTAATGTCTTACAAGATACACTGTAGTCTTACAAGACAAACTACAGTGTTACAAGACACACTACAGTCTTACAAGACACCCTGCAGTCTTACAAGACACACTATAGTCTTGCAAGACACACTACAGTCTTACTAGACACATTGCAGTCTTAAAAGACACTCACCAGTCTTACAAGACACACTTTAGTCTTACAAGACACACTACAGTCTTTCAAGACACACTGCAGCCTTACAAGACACACTACAGTCTTACAAGACAAACTACAGTCTTGCAAGACACACTATAGTCTTGGAAGACACACTAGTCTTACAAGACACACCGTAGTGTTACAAGACACACTGTAGTCTTACAAGACACACTACAGTCTTACAAGACGCACTACAGTCTCAAAAGACACACTAGAGACTTACAAGACACACTACAGTCTTACAAGACAAACTACACTCTTACAAGACATACTCTAGTCTTACTAGACACACTACAGTCTTACAAGACACACTACAGTCTTGCAAGACACTCTACAGTCTTACAAGACAAACTACACTCTTACAAGACACACTAGAGACTTACAAGACACACTACAGTCTTACAAGACAAACTACACTCTTACAAGACACACTCTAGTCTTACAAAACATACTACAGTCTTAAAAGACACACTACAGTCTTGGAAGACGCTCTACAGTCTTACAAGACAAACTACACTCTTACAAGACACACTACAGTCTTACAAAGCACACTACAGTCTTACAAGACATACCGCAGTCTCACAACACACAGTCTAACCTTACAAGACAAACTACAGTCTTACAAGACACACTACAGTCTTACAAGACACACTCTAGTCTTACAAGACACACTACAGTCTTACAAGACACACTACAGTCTTACAAGACACAGTACAATCTTACAAGACACACTACAGTCTTACAAGACACTCTAGAGTCTTAAAAGACACACTACAGTCTTACAAGACACACTACAGTCTTACAAGGGCACACTACAGTCTTTCAAAACACACAAAAATTTTTACAAGACACACTTTCATCTTTTGAGACACACTTTAGTCTTACAAGCACACTACAGTCTTTTTCAAGACACACTACAGTCCCTTTCAAAAAAACCCCCTTTCAATCTTAAAAGGGGCACCTACAGTCCCCACAAGCACACTCAGTCTTAAAAAACCTACAGCTTCCCAAAACACACTACAGCTTTTTAAAAACACACTACAGTCTTACAAGACACATTACAGTCTTACAAGACACACAAAGTTTACAAAGGGACACAAAACTTACAAGACACAAAAAGCCCTTTCAAGACCATTTAGTTTTTACAAGATACACAAAATTTTTGCAAGGCACACTGTATCTTACTAGGGCACACTACACTCTTACTAGACACACTGCATCTTACAAGACAAATTCAGCTTTTCCCAAAACACACTTTCAGTTTACATGGGCCACTACAGTTTTTACAAGACGCAAATACAGTCCCTTTAAAAAACACGCTCAGTCATTTCAAGACACCACATCTTTCAAGGCAAAACTACAGCTTTTCAAGACACACTTTCAGTCTTACAAAACACACTACGTCTTTCAAAACACACTGCAAATCTTTCAAAGACACCCCAAAAGTCTTGCAAGAGACACTAAGTCTTACAAAACACACTACAGTCTTTTTCAAGACACATACAGAATTTTTAATACACCCGCAGTCTTACATGGGCACACTACAGTCTTAAAAAAGGGCACACTACAGTCTTTTAAAAGACACGCTACTTTATACAAGACACACTAACCGTTCCCCTTTCAGGAGACACTGAGTTTACAAGACACACTACAGCTTTACCCAAAACACACTACAATTTTTGCAAGAAACACTACAAACTTACAAGACACACAAAACCCTCTTACAAGACACATTTTCCGTCTTTCAAAAAACACACCATTCTTTTCAAAAACACACTGTAATCTTTTCCCAAAACCCCACTACAGTCTCGCAAAACACACTGGGGTCTTCAACACAACTGTTGTCTTTCAAGACACACTAAAGCTCACAAGACACACTACAGTCTTACAAGACATGCGCGCTACTCAGTCCTTACAAACACACTAGTAACAGTCTTACAAGACACACTACAGTCTTACAAGACACATTACAGTCTACAAACACACTACAGTCTTACAATCACACAACTACAGTCTTACAAGACACACTACAGTCTTGAACATCACACACTACAGTCTTACATCACACAATACAGTGCTACATTCCCAACCCCACACTACCAGTCTCACAAGACACACTGTAGTCTTACAAGAACACACTACAAGTCCTTACAAGACACACTAACATCTTACAAGACACACTTAAATAAAAAAAAAAAACAGTCTTACAAGACATACTACAGTCTTACAAACACACTAACAGTCTTACAAGACACATTATCAAGTCGTTACAAGACACACTACAGTACCTTACAAGACACACTACTGTCTTACAAGATACCTACAGTCTTACATCACACACTACAGTCTACATCACACACTACAGTCTTACATCACCCCACTACAGTCTCAACAAGACACACTGTAGTCTTACAGACACACTACAGGTCTTACAAGACACACTACAGTCTTACCAAGACACACAACAGTCTTACAAGACACACACATCTTACAAGACACACTACAGTCCTTACAAGACACACTGTAGTCTCCCTAAGACCCACTACATCTTTCAAGAGCGCACTGTATGTTTTACAAGACACACTCTAGTCCTTACAAGACACTCTACAGCTTAAAGACACACTATAGTCCCTTACCAAGACACACTGTAGTCTTACACGCACATTACAGTCTTGAAGACACCTCTACAGTCTAACAAGACACACTGCAAGTCTACAAGACACACTAACAGTCTTACAAGCATACCACTACAGTACTTACAAGACATACTTAAGTCATACAACACACACTACAGTCTTACAGACACACTGCAGTCTTACAAGACATCACACTGTCCTAAAAGACCCAGCTACAGGTCTCTTACAAGACAAACTACAGTCCTTACTAGACACACTACAGTATAACAAGACTCACTCTAGTCTTACAAGACACACTACAGTCTTACAAGACACACTACAAGTCTTAACAAGAAACACTACAGTCCTTACAAGAACACCTACGTCCAACAAGACACACTGCAGTCCTTATCAAGACACTCTGCATTCTTACAAGAAACACTACAGTCTTACAATAACATCACAACAGATCTTACAAGAAAAACTACAGTCTTACAAGACACCTACAGTCTTCCAAGACACACTACAGTCTTTAAAAGGCATAGAACAGCCTTAACAAGACACATTATCAGCCTTACAAGACACTCTATCGTCTTACAAGCACACTACAAGTCTATACAAGACACACTACAGTCTTACAAGACACACTACAGTCTTACAACGCACACTACCGTCTTACAAGACACACTACAGTCTTACAAGACACACTACAGTCTTACAACGCACACTACCGTCTTACAAGACACAACTAAGTCCTACAAAGACACAACTACAGTCTTACAAGCCACACTACAGTCCTTACAAGCAACTACAGTCTTAAAAGACGCACTGTAGTCTTACAAGACACACATCAGTCTTAAAAAACACAGTTTAGTCTTGCAAGACACACTTCTGTCTTACAAGACACACTACAGTCTTACAAGACACAGTACAATCTTACAAGACACACTACAGTCTTTCAAGACACACTGCACTCTTGCAAGACACACTACAGTGTTACAAGACGCACTACAGTCTTACAAGATACACTACAGTCTTACAAGACACACTACCATCTTCCAAGACACATTTCAGTCTTGCAAGACACTCTACAGCATTACAAGACACCCTACTGTCTTACAAGACACACTACTGTCTTACAAGACACACTGCAGTCTCACAAGACACACTACAACAGTCTTGCAAGACACACACAGTCTCTTATCAATACACACTACCATATTCCAAGACCTACATTACAGTCTTGCAAGACCTATGTACAGCCTTACAAGACCACCCTACTGTCTTACAAGACACACTGCAGAGTCCTTAACAAGACACACACCAGCCTACAAGACAACTCTTTAGTCTAAAAGACACACTACAGTCTTTACAAGAGACACACAGCAGCCTTACAAAGACACAATTTAGTCTACAAGGCAACACTACCGTCTTACAAGACCACACACAGTCTACAAGACACACTGCAGTCTTACAAAGATACACACACCAGCCTTACAATGACACACTTTAGTCGTAAAAGACCACACTACAATCTCCTTGCAAGACAAACTACAGTCATACAAGACACACTACAGTCTTACAAGACACACTACATCTTAACAAGACACACTAACAGTCTTACAAATAAACTGCAGTCTTACAAGACCACACCTACAGTCCTTAAAGAACACACGTAGTCCTTACAAGATACACTACAGTCTTACAAACACACACTACAGTCTTACAAGACACACTACAATCTTACAAGATAAACTACAGTCTTACAAGACACACTACAGTCTTGCAAGACAAACTACAGTCGACAAGACAACTTGCAATTCTTACAAGCCACACTACAGTCTTACAAGCAGACACAACTACTCAGCTTACAAGACAACACAACCAGTCTTACAGACACCTTGTAGTCTTACAAGACACACTACAGTCTTACAAGACTCACTACAGCGTTACAAGACACTGCAGTCTTTCAAGACACACCACAGTCTTACAAGACACACTACAGTCTTACAAGACACACACCAGTCTTACAAGACACACTTTTGTCTTACAAGACACACTGCAGTCTTACAAGACTCACTACAGCGTTACAAGACACTGCAGTCTTTCAAGACACACTACAGTCTTACAAGACACTCACCAGTCTTACAAGACACACTTTAGTCTTACAAGACACACTACAGTCTTACAAGACACACAGCAGTCTCACTAGACACACTACAGTCTTACAAGACACACTGCAGCCTTACAAGACACAGTGTAGTCTTACAAGAGACACTACACTAGAGTGTATCTTGTAAGACTGTAGTGTGTCTTGTGAGACTGTAGAGTGTCTTGTAAGACTGCAGTGTGTCTTGTAAGACTGCAGTTTGTCTTGTAAGACTGTACTGTTCTTTTAGGAGCAGTCTTGGTAAACTGTAGTGTGTGATTGCATTAAAGACTGTAGGTGTCTTGTAAGACTGTAGTATGTCTTGTAAGACTAGACTGCATCTTGTAAGACTGCAGTGTGTCTTGTAAGACTGTAGTGTGTCTTGTAAGACTACAGTGTGTCTCTTTTAAAGACTGTAGTGTGTTTTGTAAGACTGTAGTGGTGTCTTTTAAGACTGTAGTTTTGCTATAAGACTGTAGAGTGTCTTGTAAGACTACAGTGTGTCCTTGTAAGACTACAGTGTGTTTTGTAAGACTGTAGTGTGTCCTGTAGACTGTAGTGTGTCTTGTAAGGACTGTAGTGTGTCATGTAAGACAGTAGTGTGTCTGTAAGACTGTATGTGTTTTGTAAGAATGTAGTGATGTTTTGTAAGACTGTATTGTGTCCCTTTTAAGACATATACATGTTGCCTTGTAAAGACTGTATGTGTTTTTGTGGAAGAACTGTAGGTGTCTTGTAAGACTGTAAGTATGTCTTGTATGAATGTAGTGTGTCTTGTAAGACAAGTGTGTCTTGTAAGACTGTAGTGTGTTTTGTAATAATGTCAGTGTGTATTGTAAGACTGCAGTGTGTCATGTAAGACTGTAGTGTGTCTTGTAAGACATACAGTGTGTCTTGTAATATACTGTAGTGTGTCTTGTAAGATCGTAAAGTTCGTCCTGTAAAACTGCAGTGTGTCTTGTACCAGACTGTAGTGTGTCTTGTAAGACTGTTAGTGTGTCTTGTAAGGCTGTACTTGTCTTGGAAACATACAGTGTGTCTTGTAAACTAGAGTGTGTCTTGTAAGACTTGTAGTGTGTCTTGTAAGACCACACAGTGTGTCCTTGTAAGGCTGCAATGTGTCTTGGTAAGACTGTAGTGTTCTTGTGAGATCTGTAGTGTGTCTTGTAAGATTACAGTGGTGTCTTGAGTAAGACTGAATGTGTCTTGTAACCTGTAGTGTGTCTTGTAAGGTGGTGTTGTATCTTAAGACTGTATTGAGTCTTGTAAGGCTGTACTGTGTCCTTGGAAGACTACAGTGTGTCCCTTGTACACTAGAGGTGTGTCTTGTAAGACAGTAGTATGTCTTGTAAGACTAAAGTGTGTCTTGAATGCTGTTGAGTGTCTTGTAAGACGGTAGTGTGCCTTGAAGCTGTAGTGACAGTTCTTGTAAGACAGTTGTGTGTCTTATATATAACTGTAGTGTGTCTTGTAAGACCTACAGTGTGTCCTGTGAACTGAACTGTATCTTATAAGATGTATGTGTCTGTAAGGCAGTAGTGGTGTCTTTTAAGACTGCAGTGTGATCTTGAGCAAGACTGTAGTGTGTCTTGCAGACTGCAGTGTGTCTTGCAAGACTGTAGTGTGTCTTGCAAGACTACAGTGTGTCTTGTAAGACTGTAGTGTGTCTTGTTAGATTAGACTGTGTCGTTGCATGACTGTTATGTGTCTAGTAAGATCTGTAGTGTGTCTTGTAAGACTGCAGTGTGTCTTGTAAGACTGCAGTGTGTCTTGTAAGACTGCAGTGTGTCTTGTAAGACGGTAGTGTGCCTTGTAAGACTAAAGTGTGTCTTGTAAGGCTGGTGTGTGTCTTGTAAGACTGTAGTGTGTCTTGTAAGACGGTAGTGTGCCTTGATAGAGACTAAAGTGTGTCTTGTAAGGCTGCAGTGTGTCTTGTAAGACAGTAGTGTGTCTTGTAAGACTAAAGTGTGTCTTGTAAGGCTGGTGTGTGTCTTGTAAGACTGCAGTGTGTCTTGTAAGACGGTAGTGTGCCTTGAAGGCTGTAGTGTGTCTTGTAAGACTACAGTGCGTGTTCTGTAAGACTGGAAGTGGTATCTGTAAGGACGTAATTGTTTTTGTAAGGCAGTAGTGTGTCTTTTAAGACTGCAGTGTGTCTTGCAAGACTGTAGTGTGTCTTGCAAGACTGCAGTGTGTCTTGTTAGATTAGACTGTGTCTTGCATGACTGTAGTGTGTCTAGTAAGACTGTAGTGTGTCTTGTAAGACTGTATTGTGTCTTGATAAGACTGCAGTGTGTCTTGTAAGACTGTAGTGTGTCTTGTAATACTGCATGGCGTCTTGTAAGACGTAGTGTTCTTTAGCAAGACAGTGCAGTGAGTGTCTTGAAAGACTGTAGTGTGTCATGTTAATTACTGTGTCCATGTAGAGGAATGGTAGTGTGTCTTGTAAGACAGAAGTGGTGTCTTGGGGCGGGGGGTTCGGGAAGGTGGGAGGGGCTGGGGGGGGAGGGGTGGGGGGGGGGGGGGGGAGGCGTGTTTTTTTAAAGTAATGTTGTCTTGTAAGACTAACAGTGGCGTCTTTTAAAACTGTGTGTGTATGTAAGACTGTAGTTTTGTCTTGTAGAACTGTAGTTTGTCCTTTAAGACTGTAGTGTGTCTTGTAAGACTGTAGTGTGTCTTGTACGACTATAGCTGTGTCTTTGTAAAAGGACTGTAGTGTGTCTTGCAAGACTGCAAGTGTGTCCTTGTTAGATTAGACTGTGTTCTTGCATGACTGTAGTGAGTGTCTAGTAAGACTGTAGTGGTGTCTTGTAAACGTATGTGTCTTGTAAACTGCAGTGTTCTTTGTAAGACTGTAGTAGTGTCCTTGCAAAGACTGCAGTGTGTCCTTGTTAGATTAGAACTGTGGTCTTGCATGAATTATGTGTCTAGTAAGACTGTACGTGTGTCTTGTAAGTACTGTATTTGTGTCCTTGTAAGACTGCTGTGGTGTCCCTTGTAAGACTGTAATGTGTCTTGTAAGACTGTAGTGTGTCTTGTAAGACGGTAGGTGTTTTGCAAGGCTGTAGTGTGTCTTGTAAGACAGTAGTGATCTTTGTAAGACGATGTGTCTGGTAAGACTGTAGTGTGTGTTAGAAAGACTGCAGTGTTCCTTGTAAGACTGTAGTGTGGTCTGTAAGACTGCAGTGTGTCTGTAAGAACGAAAGTGTCATGTAAGACTGTAGGTGTGTCTTGTTAAAGACGGTAGTGTGTTTTGCAAGGCTAAGTGTGTCTTGTAAGAAGTAGTGAGTCCTTGTAAGACTAGAGCTTGTGTCTTGTAACTGATGTGTGTTGAAAGACTGCAGTGGTGGCGTCTGTAAACTGTAGTGTGTCTTGTAAGACTACAGTGTGTCTTGTAACACTACAGTGTATCTTGTAAGACTGTAGCGTGTCTTGTAAGAATATAGTATGTCTTTCAAGACTGTAGTGTGTCTTGTAAGACGGTAGTTTGTCTTGTAAGACTACAGTGTGTCTTGTAAGGCTGCAGTGTGTCTTTTAAGACTGTAATGTGTCTTGTAAGACTAAAGAGTGTCTTGTAAGGCCGGTGTGTGTCTTGTAAGACTGCAGTGTGTCTTGTAAGACGGTAGTGTGTCTTGTAAGACTGTAGTTTGTGTTGTAAGATGGTAGTGTGTCTTGTAAGGCTGTAGTGAGTCTTGTAAGACTGTAGTGTGTCTTGTAAGACTGCAGTGTGTCCTGTAAGGCTGTAGCTGAGTCCTTG
The DNA here is from genome assembly GCF_026875155.1 of Cherax quadricarinatus. Lineage (NCBI taxonomy): Eukaryota > Metazoa > Arthropoda > Malacostraca > Decapoda > Parastacidae > Cherax > Cherax quadricarinatus. The sequence goes on from NW_026467226.1 coordinate 54,248, forward strand.
TTAAGACTGTAGTTTGTCTTGTAAGACTGTAGTGTGTCTTGTAAGACAAAATTGTGTTTTGTAAGACTGGTACATGTCTTGTAAGACTGTAGATTGTCTTGTAAGACTGCAGTGTGTCTTGTAAGGCTGTTGTGAGTCTTCTAAGACTGTAAGATTTTGTCTTTGTAAGAACTGTAATGTGTCTTGTAAGACATAAATTGGTGTGGTTGTAAACTTGTAGTGTGGTCTGTAAGAACTGAGTGTGTTTTTGTATGACTAGACTATGTCTTGTAAGACTGTAGTGTGTGTTGTAAGACTGCAGTGTGTCTTGTAAGACTGTACTGTGTCTTGTAAGACTACAGTGTGTCTTGTAACACTACAGTGTGTCTTGTAAATCTGTAGTGTGTCTTGTAAGAATGTAAGTATGGCTTTCAAGACTGAGTGGTCCTTTTAAGACGGTAGTGTGTCTTGTAAGACACAGTGTGTCTGTAAGCTGCAGTGTGTCCTTGTAAGACTGTAGTGTGGTCTTTTGAAGACAAAGAGTGTCTTGTAAGGCTCGTGTTGTCCTTGTAAAGACTGGTGCAGTGTGTCTTGTAAGACTGTACTGTGTCTTGTAAGACTACAGTGTGGTCTTGTAACACTACAGTGTGTCTTGTAGTCTGTAGTGAGTTCCTTTTTAGAATTGTAGTAGTCTTTTCAAGACCTGTAGTGTGTCTTGTAAGACGGTATGTGTGTCTTGTAAGACTACAGTGTGTCTTGTAAGGCTGCAGTGTGTCTTGTAAGACTGTAGTGTGTCTTGTAAGACTAAAGAGTGTCTTGTAAGGCCCGGTGTGTGTCCCTTTAAGACAGCAGTGTCTCTGTAAGACTAGAGATCATGGTGGTCTTGTAAGGCTGTAGTGAGTCTTGCAAGACTGTAATGTGTCTTGGAAGATGGTAGTGTGTCTTGTAAGACTGTAGTGTGTCTTGCAAGACTGTAGTGTGTCTTGTAAGACTGTAGTGTGTCTTGTGAGACTGCAGTGTGTCTTGTAAGACAGTAGGGTGTCTTGTAAGACAGTAGGGTGTCTTGTAAGGCTGTAGTGAGTCTTGCAAGACTGTAATGTGTCTTGTAAGACAGTAGTGTGTCTTTTAAGACTGTAGTGTGTCTTGCAAGACTGAAATGTGTCTTGGAAGATGGTATGTTGTCTTTGTAAGACTGTAGTGTTTCTTGTAACACTGTAGTGCGTCTTGATGACTGTTTTTAGTGTGTCTTGCAAGAGTCGTGTGTCTTGAAAGACTGTATGTGTCCTTGTAATTGTACTGTGTCTTGTAAGACTGTAGTGTGTCTTGTAAGACAGAAGTGTGTCTTGCAAGACTAGACTGTGTTTTTTAAGACTGATGTGTGTCTTGTAAGACTACAGTGCGTCTTTTAAGACATGGTGTGTGTATTGTAAAACACTGTTAGTTTGTCTTGTAAGACGTAGTTTGTCTTGTAAACTGTAGTGTGTCTTGTACAACTGTAGTGTGTCTTGTAAGACTATAGTGGTTGTCTTGTACAAGAACGGTAGTGTGCGTTGTAAGACTGTATTGTGTCCTTGTAGAGATCTGTAGTGTGTCTAGAAAGACTGTAGTTTGTCTTGTAAGACTGAAGAGTGTCTTGTAATGAGCGTAATGTGTCTTGTAAGGCTGTACATGCTTTTAAAAGACTGTATGTGTGTCTTAGTAAGACTTAGTGGTGTTCCTTGTAAGACTGTAGATTTTCTGTAAGACTGAGGTGTCTTGTAAGACTGTAGTGTGTCTTGTAAGAATGCAGAGTGTCCTTTAAAACTGCAGGTGTGTCTTGTGAGGACTGTAGTTTTTTTTTTATGTCTTTGTAAGACTGTAGATGTTTCTTGAAATGTAGTGTGTCCTTGTAAGACTGTAGTTGCTGTCTTTGTAAGACTAGAGTGAGTCTGTAACACTATAGTGTGTCTATGTAAGAACTGTAGTGTTCTTGTAAACTGTAGTGTGTCTTGTAAGAAATGAAGTTTGCCCTTGTAAGACAGTAGTGTGTCTTGTAAGACTGTTGCGTGGTGTCTTGTAAGACGTCAGATATTGTGTCTTGTAAGACTGTAGTGGTGTCTTGTAAGACTGTAGTGTGTCTTGTAAGACGGTAGTGTGTCTGTAAGACTGTAGTGGTCTTGTAAGACTGTAGTGTGAGGTTTCTTGAAGACTGGAGTTGAGATCTTGTAAGACTGTAGTTTGTCTTGTAAGACTGTAGTGTGTCTTGTAAACTGTAGTGTTGTCTGTGCAAGACTATACAGAATGTCGGGTGCAAGAGTTGAAGTATGTGTCTTTGAAAACTGTAGTTGACTTGTGAGACTGTAGTGTGTCTTTGAAAAGACTTGTAGTGTGTCTTGTAAGAACGGAGTAGTGGTCTTGTTAAGACTGTAGTGTGTTCTTGTAGGACTAGAGTGATCTTGTAAGACTGTAGTGTGTCTTGTGAGACTGTAGTTGGTCTTGGTAAGACTGCAGTGTGCTTGTAAGAACTGCATGTGTCCTTGTAAGACTTTACTGTGCTTTTTAGGAACAGTAGTGTTGTCTATGTGAGACTGCAATGTGTCCCCTTGTAAGACTGTAAGTGTGGTTGTAAGTACTGAAGTATGTTCCTTGTAAGACTGTAGTGTGTCCTTGTATAGACTAACAGTGTATCTTGTAAGACGTGTAGTGTGTCCTTGTAAGAACTTAGTATGTGTCTTGTAAGACTGACATGTGTCTTGTTAGACTAGAAGTGTGTCTTGTAAGACTTCTAGTATGTCTTGTTAGACTGTAGTGCGTCTTGTAAGAAACCAACAGTGTGTCTTGTAACACTAGGAGTTTTGTCTTGAGCAAGACTGTAGTGTGTCTTGTAAGACTACAGTGTGTCTTGTAACACTAGAGTGTGTCTTGGAAGACTATAGTGTGTCTTGCAATACTGTAGTTTGTCTTGTAAACCTGTAGTGTCTATGTAAACTACACTGATGCTTGTAAGCTGCCGTGTGTCTTGTAAGACTGTAGTGTGTCTAGTGAGACTGCTGTGGTCCCTGATAAGACTACAGTGTGGCAGAAAAACTGGTGTGTGTCCACTTGTCTAAGACTGTAGTTGTCTTTAAGACTAAAGTGGTTCGTAAGACTGGTGAGTGGTCTTGTAGACGGCCGAGTGTTTTGTAACGCTGTAGTGTGTCTTGATAAACTGTTGTTGTCTGTAAGACAGTAGTGTGTCTTGTAAGACTGTGGTGTGTCTTGTAAGACTGCAGTGTGTCTTGTAACGCTGTAGTGAGTCTTGTAAGACTGTTGTGTGTCTTTAAGACTGTAATGTGCCTTGTAAGACTACAGATCTCTTGTAAGACTGTAAGTGTGTCATTGTAAGACTGTAGTGTGAGTCATGTAAGACTGTATGTGTCTTTGGGTAAGACTGTAGTGTTCTATGTAAGACTGTAGTGTTTCTTGTAAGACTACAGTGTGTCTTGTAAGACTAGTAGTGTGTCTGTAGACTGTAGTGTGTCTTGTAAAGACTGTAGTGTGTCCTTGTAAGACTGTGTGGTGTCTGTAAGACTGTAGTGAGTTGTCTTTGTAAGACTGTAGTGTGTCTGGTAAAGACTGTAGTGGTCTTGTAAGACTGTAGTTGTCTTGTAAACTGAGGTGTCTTGAAAGACTGTAGTGTGTCTTTGTAAGACTACAGTGTGGTCCTTGAAAACTGTAGTGTGTCGTGTAAGACCTGTACTTGGTGTCCTGTAAGACTGTAGGTGTCTTGTAAGACTGTATGGTGTTTTTTTTTTCTTAATAAGTCTGTAGTGTGTCCTTGCAAGACTGTAGTGTGTCTTGTAAGACAAAAGTGTGTCTTGTAAGACAAAGTGTGTCTTGTAAGACTGGTGTGTGTCGCTTTGTAAGACTGTAGTGTGTCTTGGGGAAGGGACGGGGGTGTGTGTCTTGTAAAGACTGTAGTGTGTCTTTTAAGACTGTAGTGTGTCTTGTAAGAATAAGTTGTTTTGTATTTTTTTCTTGCACGACTGTAGTGTGTCTTGTAAGACTGTAGTGTGCCTTGTAAACTTGTAGTGTGGTCTTGGTAAGACTGTAGAGTGTCTTATAAGACTGTAGTGGTCTTGCAAGACTGTACTGTGTCTTCTTGGAAACCATAGTGAGTCCTTGTAAGACTGTACTGTGTCTTGTAAACCTAAAAGTTGTGTCCTTGTAGACTGGTGTGTGTCTTGTAAGACTGTAGTGTGCCTTGAAGAGCTGTAGTGTATCATGTAAGACAACAGTGGGTCCCTTTAAGACTGTAGTGTGTCCTTGTAAGACTGTAGTTTATCTTGGTAAGACTGTAGTGTGTCTGTAATAAAGACGTAGTGTGTCTTTTAAGACTGAAGTGTGTCTTGTAAAGACTGTAGTTTGTCTTGCAAGACTGTAGTGGGTGCCTTCTAAGACTGTAGATGTGTCTTTAAGACTGTAGTGTGGTCTTGTAAGACTGTAGTTTATCTTGTAAGAACTATAGTGTGTCATGTAAAGACTGTATGAGGTGTCTGTAAGTCTGTATGTGTCTTGTAAACTACACAGTGTGTCTTGTAACACTACAGTGCGTCTTGTAAACTGGTAAGGTGCCTTGTAAGACTGTAGTTATGTCTTGTAAGACTAGACTGCATCTTGTTAAGACTGCAGTGGTGTCTTGTAAGACTGTAGTGTGTCCTTGTTAAGACTACATGTGTCTATTAAGACTGTAGTGGTGTTTTGTAAGACTGTAGTGTGGTCTTTTAAGACTGTAAGTTTTGTCTAGTAAGACTGTAGTGTGTCTTTAAGACTATCAGTTGTGTCTTGTAAACTACAGTGTGTTTTTGTAAGACTGTAGTGTGAGTCTTGTAAGACGTAGTGTGTCTTGTAAGACTGTAGTGGTGTCTTGTAATCTGTAGTGTGGTCTTGTAAGACCTGTAGTATGTGTTTCTTGTAAGACTGTAGTTGTGTCTGTAAGACTGTAGTGTGTCCTTGTAATCTACAGTGTGTCTTGTCTAAGTACTGTAGTGTGTTTTTGTAATAACTGTAGTTGTCTTGAAAACTGTAGTATGTTCTTGAAGACTGTAGGTGTCTTGTAAGACAACAGTGTGTCTTGTAAGACTGTAGTGTGTTTTGGGGGGGGGGGGGGGGGGGGGGGGGGGGGGGATAACCTGTAGGACACTACAGTCTTACAGACACACTACAGTCTTTACAAAAACACAACTACAGTCTTCACAAGACACATTACCGTCTTACAAGACACACTACAGTCCCTTACAAGGCTACACTATAGTCTTACAAGACACACAAGTCTTACAAAGACACACTTTAGTCCTACAAGATACACAACAGTTCCTTGCAAGGCACACTGTAGTTCTTACTAGACACATGTGTACTACACTCTTACTAGACACACACACACTGCAGTCCTTTTTTAAAAAAAAACAAGACAGACTAACAGTCTTTTCAAACACACTGCAAGTCTTTACTTGACACACTACAGTCTTATTCAAGACGCACTACAGTCTTAAAAGACACGCTACAGTCATACAAGACACACTACAGTCTTACAAGGCACACTACAGTCTTACAAGACACACTACAGTCTTACAAAACACACTACAGTCTTTCAAGACACACAGCAAGTCTTACAAACACACTCCATCCTTGCAAGAACACTTACAGTCTACAAGAACACTACAGAGGCCTTACAAGACACACTACAGATTTACAATACACACCGCAGTCTTACATGACACACTACAGTCTTACAAGACACACTACAGTCTTAAAAGACACGCTACATTCATACAAGACACACTACAGTCTTACAGGAGACACTAGAAGTCCATACAAGAACAAACTACAGCTTTACAAGAACATCTACGTCTTGCAAGACACACTACAAATCTTACAAGACACACTAACCGACCTTTAACAAGACACATAACAGTCTTACAAACACACACCATCCTTACAACACACACTTGGGTAATCTTAAAGACACACTACAGTCTCGCAAAGAACACACTGCAGTCCTTACAAACACACAGCTGTAGACACTAGTAGTCTTACAAGACACACTACATGTCTTACAAGACACACTAGATCTTGAAAGACATACACCACTTAAAACGACTCACTACAGTCTAACAAGACTCCACTACAGCGTTTACAAGACAACACTGCAGTCCCTTACAAGACAACACCACCACAGCCTTACAAGACACACTACAGTCTAACAAGACCCACTGCAGTCATACTAGACACACTACAGTCCTTACAAGAATACACTAACAGTCTTACAAGACCACACTGTAGTCCCTGTACTACAGAGACACACACAGTCTTACAAGACATACTAAGTCTATACAACAACACTACAACAGTCTTACAAACACGACTGCATCCTTACAAGACACACTACTGTCCCTAAAAACACAGTCAGTCTTACAAGACAAACTGCAGTCTCTTAATCAAGACACACAGCAGTCTTACAAGACATTCTACAGTCTTACAAGACACACTACAGACTTACAAGATAACACTACAGTTCTAGCAAGACACACTGTAGCCTTACAAGACACACTACAGTCTTACAAGACACACTTAAGTCTTACCAACACACATTTACAGTCTTACCAGACACACAGCAGTCTTACAAGGAACACACTACTGTCCCTAAAAGAACACTACATTCTTAAAGACAAACGAGTCTTTACAAGACATGCTGCAGTCTTACAAGTACACACTAAACACTACGGTCCTCACAAGACACCTTACAGTCTCACAAGATACACTCTAGTCATACAATGACACACTTCAGTCCTTACAAGACACACTACAGTCTTACAAGACACACTACAGTCCTTACAAGACACACTCTAGTTTTTACAAGACATACAGAGTCTTACAAGAACACTAGACGGTCTTCCAAGACACAGTACAGCCATACGAAGACCACTACAGGTCCTAACAAGACACACGGCAGTCTTACAAACACACTACGTCCTTACAAGATACACCTACAGACTTACAAGACACACTGTAGTCTTACAAGACACACTACAGCTTCAAGGACATACTTATCCCTTACCAACACACAGTACAGTCTTACAAGACACACAGCATTCTTACAAGTAACACACTATCTGTCCTAACAAGACAACAGTACAGTCTTACAAGACAAACTTCAGGTCTTGACAAAGACATGCTGCAGTCTTACCAAGACACACTACAGTCTCACAAACTACACTACAGGTCTCACAAGATACACTCTAGTCCTACAAGACACACTTCATTCTTACAAGACACACTACAGTCTTACAAACACCTACAGTCTTACAAGACACACCACCGTCCTTACAAGACACAACTACATGTCTTCACAAGACACACAACATCTCAAAAATCACACTACAGTCTTACAAAACACAACTTCACACTTGCAAGACACACTATAGTCTTTGCAAGACACACTACAGTCTTACAAGACACACTACAGTCTGTACAAGACACCTACAGTCTTACAACACAACACTACAGTCTTACAAGACACACTACAGTCTTACAAGACACACTACATTCTTACAAGACACACACCACTCTAAAAGACAGGACACTGTTTCTTACAAGACACACTACAGTCTCACAAGACTCTACTTTAAGTCTACAGTACACACTATGATACAGTCTACAAGACACACTACATTCCTTACAAGACACACTCAGTCTTATAAGAACACATCAGGTAATCTTACAAGAGACACAATACAGTCTCACAAGTACACTTTAGTCTTACAAACACACTACACTTACAGGACATCACTAACAGTCTTACAAGACACACTACAGGTCTTACAAAACAACACTCTAAGTCTTTACAAGACACCACTACAGGTACTTACAAGACCAAAAAACAGTCTTACAAATCATCACTACAGTCTTACACGACACACTACAGTCCTTACAAGACACACTACAGTCTACAAGACCACACTGTAGTCTTTACAAGACACACTACAGTCTTACAAGACACACTAACAGTCTTACAAGAACACACTACAGTCTTACAAGACACACTACAGTCTACAAAACACACTACAGTCTTACAAGACACACTACAGTCTTATCAAGACAACCAACTACAGATCTTACAAGACTCTACAGACTTACAAGACACACTGTAAGTCATACAAGACACACTACAGTCTTACAAGACAATTTTAACGCAGTCTTACAGACACACCTACAAGTTTTTAACAAGACCAAACACTCTTACAAGACACACTACAGTCTTACAAGACACACTACAGTCTTACAAGACGCACTACAGTCTTACAAACACTCTACAGTCTTACAAACAAACTACAGTCTTACAAGCGACACCACCTACAGTCTTACAAGGACACAATAAATCTTAAAAGACCAACTACAGTCTTACAAGACACACTGCAGTCCCATACAAGACACACTACAGTCTTACAAGACACACTACAGTCTTACAAGAACACACTACAGTCTCCACAAGAAACACTGCAGTCTTTCAGACACACTGGCTCTTACAAGACACACTACAGGTCTTACAAGACAACACTACCGAGCTCCTTCTACAAGAAACACTACAAGTCTTAACAAGACACACTACAGTCTTACAAGACACTACAGTCTTACATCACACACTAACAGTCTTACAAGACACACTACTGTCTTACAAGACCACACTACAAGTCTTAAAGACACACTAAAGTCTTGATAAGACACACTACAGTCTTACAACAAGAATAGACACACTACAGTCTTACATCATACACTACAGTCTTACAAGACACACTACAGTCTTACAAAGACACACTACAGTCTACAAGACACACTACAGTCTTAAAAGACACACTACAGTCTTATAAACACACTACAGTCTAAACAAGACACAATACAGTTCTTTACATCACACACTAACAGTCTTACAAGACACACTACAGTCCTTACAAGACACACTAAACAGACTACAATCTTGTTAGGCTGTTGTGAGTATGTATAGGACTGTTGTTGGTCTTGTAAGGACTGTTGTGTGTGTTGTAAGACCAAAATCCTGTTTGGTAAGGACTGTAGTGTGTCTTGTAAGACTGTAGTGTGTTCTTGTATGGACTAGACTATGTCTTGTAAGACTGTAGTTGATGTGTTGTAAGATGCCAGTGTGTCTTGTAAGACCTGTACTGTGGTCTTGTAAGGACTACAGTGGGTGTCTTGTAACCCAATACAGGTGTGTCTAGTAAATCTGTAGTGTGTTTGTAAGGAATGTAGTATTGGTCTTTCAAGACTGTTGTGTTTTTTTAAGTCGGAAGTGTGGTCTTGTAAGACTAGAGTTGTCTTGTAGGCTGCAGTGTGTTGTAAGACTGTAGTGTGTCTTTTATGGGATAAAGAGTGTCTTGTAAGGCTGGTGTGTGTCTTGTAAGACTGCAGTGTGTATTTGTAAGACAGTAGGGTGTCTTGTAAGGTGTAGATGAGTCTTGTAAGACTGTTGTGTGTCTTTTTTAAGACTGAAGTGTTTTTGTGAGACTACAGTGCGTCTTGTAAGACTGTAGTGTGTCTTGGCAAGACTGTAGTGTGTCTTGTAAGATGTTAGTGTGGCTTTTGAGACTGCAATGTCTTTGTAAGACAGTAGTAGTGTGTCTTTTAAGACTGTAGTGTGTCTTTGACAAGACTGTAATGTGTCTTGCGGGATGTAGTGTGTCTTTGTAAGGACTGTAGTGTGTCATTGTAAGACTGTCAGTGCGTCTTGTATGACTGTAGTGTGTCTTTCTAGAGTGCGTGTGTCTTGAAAGACTTAGTGTGTCTTGTAACGTTTGTACAGTGTCTTGTAGACTGTTGTGTGTCTTGTAAGTCAGAAGTGTGTCTTGCAAGACTAGACTGTGTTTTTTAAGGAATGATGGTGTCTTTAAGAACTACAGTGCGTCTTTTAAGACTGGTGGTGTGTTATTGTAAGACTGTAGTTTTTCTTGTAAGACATGTAGTTTGTCTTGTAAGACTGTAGTGGTCTTGTAAGCTGTAGTGTGTCTTGTAAGGGACTATGTGTGCTTGTTAAGATGGTAGTGTGCGTTGTAAGGACTGTAGTGTGTCTGTAAAGACTGTAGTGTGTCTTGTAAGACGGTAGTGTGCGTTGTAAGGACTGTAGTGTGTCTTGTAAGATGTTAGTTGTCTTGAAAGACTGTAGTGTGTCTTGTAAGACTGTAGAGTGTTTGTAAGGCAGTAATGTGTCTTGTAAGGGCTAGTAACTATGCCTTTTAAGACTGTAGTGTGGCTTGTTAAGGACTGTAGTGTGTCCTTGTAATAGACACTGCAGTGTGTTTGTAAGACTGTGTGTGTCTTTTAAGATTGTATTGTGTCTTGTAAGACTGTAGTTGTCTTGAAAAGACTGTAGTTTGTCTTGTACGTCTCTGTAGTGTGTCTTGTAAGACTGTAGTGGGTCTTGTAAGTCTGTAGTGTGTGTCTTGTTAAGATGTAGTGTGTCTTGTCAAAGATTGTATTTTGTCTTGTAAGGACTGTAGTGTGTTTTTGATAGACTGTAGTGTGTCTTTTTATGATTGTATTGTGTCTTGTAAGACTGTAGTGTGTCTTTGTAAGACTGCTGTGTGTCTTGTAAGATGTAGTGTGTCTTGTAAGGACTACAGTGGGTCTTGTAAGTCTGTAGTGTGTTCTTGTAAGACTGTTAGTGTGTCTTGTAAGGACTGTTAGTGTGTCTTGTAGACTGTAGTGTGTTTGTAAAGACTTAGTGTGTCTTGTAAGACCTGTAGGTGTCTTGTATAAGACTATAGTGTGTTCTTGTAAGACTGTAGTGTGCCCTTGATAAGACTGTAGTGTGTCTTGTAAGACTGTAGTATGTCTTGTAAGGACTGTTAAGTGTGCCTTGTTAGACTGTAGTGTTGTCTTGTAGACTGTAGTGTGTCTGTAAGACTGTTGTGTGTCTTGTAAGACTAGAGTGTGTTTTGTAAGACTGTAGTGGGTCTTGTAAGACTGTAATGTGTCTTGTAAGACTTTGTGTGTCTTGTTAGACTAAAGTGTGTCTTTTGAGACTGTAGTAGTGTCTTGTAAGGACTACAGTGTGGATCTTGTAAGACTGTAGTGTGTTTTGTATGACTGTAGTTGTGTCTTGTAAGACTGTAGTGTGTCTTGTAAGACTAAAGTGTCAACCAAGCATCTTGTGAGACTGTAGAATGTCCAGCAGCTCTCCTGGCTCTGGGACTACAGTGTGTCTTGATCCGACCTGTCCCCACCATCCCGTGTGTCTTGTTAAGACTGTATTGTGTCTTGTAAGATGTAGTGTGTCTTGTAAGACTTAATAGTGTGTCTTGTGAGACTGTAGTGTGTCTTGTAGACTACAGTGTGTCTTCTTGTAAGAGTGACAGTGTGTCTTGTAAGACTGTAGTGTGTTTTGTTAAGACATGTAGTGTGTCTTGTAAGACTGTAGTGTGCCTTGCAGACGGTAGTGTGTCTTTTAAGACTGGTGTGTGTCTTGTAAGGGGACTGTTATGTGTGGTTCTTGTAAGACTGTAGTGTGTCTTGTAAAGATACAGTGTGACTTGTAACACTCAGTGTGTCTTGTAAGACTGCAGAGATGTCTTGAAAGACTGTAGTCTGTCCTTTAAGACTGTAATGCGTCTTGTAAGACTGTAGTGTGTCTGATAAGATAGTAGTTGTCTTTTAAGAACTGTTGTGTGTCTTTTAAAGACATATTGTGTCTTGTAAGACAGTTAGTGCGTCTTAAAGACTGGTAGTGTCATCTGTAAAGACTGAACGGCGTCTTGTAAGATTGTATTGTGTCTTGCAATACTGTAGTGTGTCTTTTAAGACTGTAGTGTGTCTTGTAAGACGACAATGTGTCTTTTAAGACTGTAGTGTAATCTTTTTAAGACTGTTAGTGTGTCTTGTAAGACTAGGACTGTGTCTTGTAAGGATAGACTGTGTCTAGTAAGCTAGTCCGGTGTCTTGTATCGACAGTTAGGTGTGTCTTGAAAAACTGTAGTGTGTCTTGTAAGACTGTTGTGTGTCTTGTAAGACTGTAGTGTGTCTTTTTAAGGACTGTAGTGTATGTCTTGTAATTATATGAGTAGTTTATCTTGTAAGATTTAGTGTGTCTTGTAAGACTGTAGTGTGTCTGTAAGTCTGTAGTGTGCTTGTAAGGACTACAGTGTGTCTTGTACCACTACAGTGCGTCTTGTAAGACTGTAGGGTGTCTTGTAAGACTGTAGTATATCTTGTAAGACTAGACTGCATCCTTGTAAGACTGCAGTGTGTTCTTGTTAAGACTGTAGTGTTGTCTTGTAAGATACAGTGTGTCTTTTAAGACTGGTTTTAATGTCTTTTGTAAGACTGTAGTTGTGTCTTTTAAGACTGTAGTTTGTCTAGTAAGACTGTAGTGTGTCTTGTAAGACTACAGTGTGTCTTGTAAGACTACAGTGTGTTTTGTAAGACTGTAGTGTGGTCTTGTTAAGACTGTAGGTGTGTCTCGTGAGACTCGTAGTGTGGTCTTGTAAGACTGTAGTGGTCTTGTAAGACTGTAGTTGTGTTTTGTTAAGGACTGTAGTGTTGTACTTGTAAGACTACTCAGTGTGTCTTGTAAGACTGTAGTTGTGTTTTGTAAGCTCTATTAGTGTGTTTGTAAGGACTCTGTAGTATGTCTTGTAAGACTAAAGTGTGTCTTGTAAGGCTGGTGTGTATCTTGTAAGACTGCAGTGTGTCTTGTAAGACGGTAGTGTGTCTTGTAAGACTAAAGTGTGTCTTGTAAGGCTGGTGTGTGTCTTGTAAGTCTGCAGTGTGTCCTTTTTGTTAAGTCGGTAGTGTGCTTGAAGCTGTAGCTGTGTCTTGTTAAGACTACAGTGCTGTGTCTTGTAAGACTGAAGTGATATCTTGTAAGACTGTAAATGAGTCTTGTTAAGGCAGTAGTGTGTCTTTTAAGACTGCAGTGTGTCTTGCAAGACTGTAGTGTGTCTTGCAAGACTGCAGTGTGTCTTGTTAGATTAGACTGTGTCTTGCATGACCGTAGTGTGTCTAGTAAGACTGTAGTTTGTCTTGTAAGACTGTATTGTGTCTTGTAGGACTGCAGTGTGTCTTGTAAGACTGTAGTGTGTCTTGCAAGACTGCAGTGTGTCTTGTTAGATTACACTGTGTCTTGCATGAATGTAGTGTGTCTAGTAAGACTGTAGTGTGTCTTGTAAGACTGTATTGTGTCTTGAAAGACTGTAGTGTGTCTTGTAAGACGGTAGTGTGTTTCGCAAGGCTGTAGTGTGTCTTGTAAGACAGTAGTGAGTCTTGTAAGACTGTAGTGTGTCTTGTAAGACTGTAGTGTGTGTTAAAAGACTGCAGTGTGTCTAGTAAGACTGTAGTGTGTCTTGTAAGACTGCAGTGTGTCTTGTAAGACTGTAATGTGTCTTGTAAGACTGTAGTGTGTCTTGTAAGACGGTAGTGTGTTTTGCAAGGCTGTAGTGTGTCTTGTAAGACAGTAGTGAGTCTTGTAAGACTAGACTGCGTCTTGTAAGACTGTAGTGTGTGTTGAAAGACTGCAGTGTGTCTTGTAAGACTGTAGTGTGTCTTGTAAGACCTAAAGTTGTTGTCCTTGTAACACTACAGTGTGTCTTGTAAGACTGTAGCGTGTCTTGTTAGAATATAGTATGTCTTTCAAGACTATAGTGTGTCTTGTAAGACGGTAGTTTGTCTTGTAAGACTACAGTGTGTCTTGTAAGGCTGCAGTGTGTCTTTTAAGACTGTAGTGTGTCTTGTAAGACTAATAGAGTGGTCTTGTTAGATGGTGTGTGTCTTTGTAAGACTGCAGTGTGTCTTGTAAGACGGTAGTGTGTCTTGTAAGACTGTAGTTTGTCTTGTAAGACGGTAGTGTGTCTTGTAAGGCTGTAGTGAGTCTTGTAAGACTGTAGTGTGTCTTGTAAGACTGCAGTGTGTCTTGTAAGGCTGTAGTGAGTCTTGTAAGACTGTAGTTTGTCTTGTAAGACTGTAGTGTGTCTTGTAAGACTGCAGTGTGTCTTCTAAGGCTGTTGTGAGTCTTGTAAGACTGTAGATTGTCTTGTAAGACTGCAGTGTGTCTTGTAAGGCTGTTGTGAGTCTTGTAAGACTGTAGTTTGTCTTGTAAGACTGTAGTGTGTCTTGTAAGACAAAATTGTGTTTTGTAAGACTGTAGTGTGTCTTGTAAGACTGTAGTGTGTCTTGTATGACTAGAGTATGTCTTGTAAGACTGTAGTATGTGTTGTAAGACTGCAGTGTGTCTTGTAAGGCTGTAGTGTGTCTTGTAAGACTGTAGTGTGTCTTGTAAGACTGTAGTTTATCTTGTAAGACTGTAGTGTGTCTTGTAAGACTGTAGTGTGTCTTGTAAGTCTGTAGTGTGTCTTGTAAGACTACAGTGTGTCTTGTAACACTAGAGTGCGTCTTGTAAGACTGTACGGTGTCTTGTAAGACTGTAGTATATCTTGTAAGACTAGACTGCATCTTGTAAGACTGTAGTGTGTTTTGTAAGACTGTAGTGTGTCTTGTAAGACTGTAGTGTGTCTTGTAAGACTACAGTGTGTCTTGTAAGACTGTAGTGTGTTTTGTAAGACTGTAGTGTGTCTTGTAAGACTGTAGTATGTCTTGTAAGACTAAAGTGTGTCTTGTAAGGCTGGTGTGTATCATGTAAGACTGCAGTGTGTCTTGTAAGACGGTAGTGTGTCTTGTAAGACTAAAGTGTGTCTTGTAAGGCTGGTGTGTGTCTTGTAAGACTGCAGTGTGTCTTGTAAGACGGTAATGTGCCTTGAAGGCTGTAGTGTGTCTTGTAAGACACAGTGTGTCCTTTGTAAGGACTGAAGTGTTCTTGTAAGACTGTAATGTGTCTGTAAGGCTTGTGAGTATTGTAAGGACTGTAGTTTGTCTTGTAGACTGTAGTGTGTTTGTTAAGACAAATTGTGTTTTGTAAGGACTGGGACATGTCTTGTAAGGACTGTAGATTGGTCTTGTAAGGTCTGCAGTGTGTCTGGTAAGGCTGTTGTGAGTTTGTAAGACTGTAGTTATGTCTTTGTAAGACTGTAGTGTGTCTTGTAAGACAAAATTGTGTTTTTGTAAACTGTAGTGTGTCTTGTAAGATGTAGTGTGTCTTGTAGGACTAGACTATGATTGTTAGACTGTAGTGTGTGTTGTAAGACTGCAGTGTGTCTTGTAAGACTGTACTTGTCTTGGTAATACTACGATTGGTCTTGTAAACACTCAGTGTGTCTCATTGTAAAATCGTAGTGTGTCTTGTAAGAATGTAGTATGTCTTTCAAGACTGTAGTGTGTCTTTTAAGACTGGTAGTTGTGTCTTGTAGATACAGTGTGTCTTGTAAGGCTGCAGTTGTGTCTTGTAAGACTGTAGTGGTCTTTAAGACTAAAGAGTTCTTGTATGGCTGGTGTGTGTCTTGTAAGACTGCAGTGATGTCTTGTAAGATGTACATTATAGAGTGTCTTGTAAGATACAGTGTGTCTTGTAACACTCAGTGTGTCTTGTATGTCTGTTTGTGTCTTGTAAGAAATGTAGGTTATGTTTTCAGGACTGTAGTGTGTCTTGTAAGACCGGTAGTGTGTCTTGTATGACTACAGTGTGTCTTGTAAGGTGTAGTGTGTTCTTGTAAGACTGTAGTGGTGTCTTGTAAGACTGCAGTGTGTCTTGTAAGATGGTAGTGTGTCTTTAAGATTGTTTTGTGTCTTGAGAAGACTGTAGTGTGTCTTGTAAGGACTTCGTTGTTTGTATGACTGTAGTTGTCTTGTAAGACTGTAGTGGGTCCTTGTAAGACTGTTAGTGTGTTGTAAGACTGTAGTGTGTCTTGTAGATTGTATTGTGTCTGTAAGACAGTAGTGTGTTTTGTATAGACTGTAGTGTGTCTTTTAGATGTATGTGTTTGTAAGACTGTAGTGTGTCTTGTATGGACGGCAGTGTGTCTTGTAAGAATGTAGTGTGTCTTGTAAGGGACATTAAGTGTGTCTTGTAAGTCTGTAGTGTGTCTTGTAAGACTGTAGTGTGTCTTGTAAGACTGTAGTGTGTCTTGTAAGACTGTAGTGTGTTTAGTAAGACTGTAGTGTGTCTTGTAAGACTGTAGTGTGTCTTGTAAGACTGTAGTGTGTTTGTAAGACTGTAGTGTGTCTTCTAAGACTACAGTGTGTCTTGTAAGTCTGTAGTGTTGTTGTAAGACCTAAGTGTGTCTTGTAAGGCTGCAGTGGTGTCTTGTAAGACAGTAGTGTGTCTTGTAAGACTAAAGTGTGTCTAGTAAGGCTGGTGTGTTGTCTTGTAAGACTGCATGGTGTCTTGTAAGACGGTAGTGTGCATTGAAGGCTGTAGTGTGTATGTAAGGACTACAGTGTGTCTTGTAAGACTTGAAGTGTATCTTGTAAAGACTGTAATGTGTTTGTAAGGCAGTAGTGTGTCTTTTTAAGACTGCAGTGTGTCTTGCCCAAAAAAAAAAAGACTGTAGTGTGTCTTGCAGACTGCCAGTGTTGTCTTGTTAGATTAGACTGTGTCTTGCTGACTGTAGTGTGTCTGTAAGAAACTGTAGTGTGTCTTGTAAGGACGTATTGTGTCTTGTAAAGATGCAAGTGTGTCCCTGTAAGACTGTGTGTGTCCTTGTAAGATGAGTGCGTCTTGTAAGACTGTAGTGTGTCTTGCAAGAGTGCAGTGTGGTCTTGGAAAGACTGTAGTGTGTCTTGTAAGATTGTACTGTGTCTTGTAAGACTGTAGTGTGTATCTTGTAAGACAGAAAGTAATGTGTCTTGCAAGACTAGGGGACTGTGTTTTTAAAGACTGATGTGTGTCTTGTAAGACTACAGGTGCGTTTTTTAAAGGACTGGTGTGGTGTATTGTAAGACTTGTAGTTTGTCTTGTAAGGACTGTAGTTCCAAATAAGTATTACAAGACAAATACGTCTACAATACCACACCAGTCTTTAAAAGACGCACTGTAAGTCTTACAAGACCAACACATCAGTCTTAAAAATCACAGTCTAGTCTTGCAAGGACACACTTCTGTCGTACAAGACACACGACAGTCTTACAAGACACAGTACATTTCTTTACAAGGACCACACTACAGTCTTTCAAGAACCTGCACTCTTGCACAGAACACTACATCTTACAAGACGCACTACAGTCTTACAAGACACACTACAGGTCTTACTGGGACACACCTTGCAGTCTTTACAAGACACAATACAGTCTCCCCTACAAGACACACCTCAGTTTACTAGACACAACTACAGTCATGCAACGACACGTGTCTAATCTAACAGACACACTGCAGTCTTGCAAGACACACTACGTCTTGCAAGACACACTGCAGTTTTAAAAGACTCACTACTGCCTTACAAGGCACATTACAGTCTTACAAGATACACCTCTCAGTTCTTACAAGACACAAACTGTAGTCTTACAAGACACACTACAGCCTTCAAGGCCACACTACCGTCTTACAAAACCACTGCAGTCTTACAAGACACACACCAGCCTTCAAGACAACTTTAGTTTACAAGACACACTATCGTTTACAAGACCACACTGCAGCCTTTCAAGACACACTTTAGTCTACAAGGCACACTACAGTCTTACAAGACTCACAATGTAGCTTACAAGACACACTACAGTCTTACAAGACCACATAAGTCTTACAAGACACACTTACAGTTCTTACAATACACCACTTCAGTCTTACTAAACACACTACAGTCTTCTAGACACACTACGTCTTACAAGGCACACTACGTTTACAAGACACACTACAGACTTACAAGGACACACTGTCGATCTTACAAGACACTCTACAGTCTTACAAGGACACACTGCGTCTTACAAGACCACACTACAGTCATACAAGACACAATACCAATCTTAAAAGACACACTACAGTCTTACAAAACACACTACTGTATTACAAGACACAATACAATCTTACATGACACACTTACAAGTCTTACAAGACAACACTACCAGTCTTACAAGACCCACTACAGTCTTTCAAGACACACTACAGTCTTACAAGCAATCGACAGTCTTACAAGACACACTACAGTATTGCAGACACAATCCAATCTTAAAAGAAACATACAGTCTTACAAGACACACTGCGTCTTACAAGCAAACTTACAGTCTTACAAGACACACTACAGCCGTACAAGACACACTGTAGTTTACAAGACCATACCGTCTTACAAGACAACTACAGTCTTGAAAGACATAAATTACATTCTTACAAGAACTCTACAGACTTACAAGACACACTGTAGTGTTACAAGACACACTGTAGTCTTACAAGACACGTTAAGTTTACAAGACACACTGCAGTCTTACAAGACACATCACCACGCTTACAGAGACACCTTTAGTCTTTTATTGACACACTACCAGGTCTTACAAGACACTCTGCAGCCTTACAAAGACACACTGTAGTCTTACAAGGGCACACTACGTCTTAAAAGACACTCTACAGTCTTGAAAGACATTCTACATTATTACAAGACACACTACAGATTTTCAAGGACACACTGTAGTGTTACAAGACACACTGTTATATTACAAGACACAGATACCAGTCTTACAAGACACACTGCGTCTTACAACAACACACTACAGTCTTTTCATGTCATAGTTAGTCATACAAGGACACACTACAGTCTTACAAGACACACTACAGTCTTACCAAACACTTTTTTGTCTTACAAGGACACTCTTACAGTCTTACCAAGACAAAACTACAGTCTTAAAGACTAACAACAGCACTTACAAGACACACTGCAGTCTTACAAGGACAACTACAGTCTTGTACAAGACATGTTCCAGTCTTACAAACACAATTTTGTTTACAAGGCACATACCGTCTTTACAAGACAAACGACAGTCTTACAAGAATCATACAGCCTTACAAGAACATTACAGTCTTACAAGATACACTTCAGTCTTACAAGACCACACTGTAGTCTTACAAGACACACTACGCCTTCAAGGCACATTACGTCTTACAAGACACACTGACCAGTCTTAAAAGACACACACCAGCTTACAAATGAACACACTTTAGTCTTACAAGAACACACTACCGTTTACAAAGACACACTTGCAGGTCTTACATGATACACACCAGCCTTACAAGGCACACTTTAGTCTTACAAGACATACTACAGTCTTACAAGACACACACAGTCTTACAAAACACACTACAGTCTTACAAGACACACTGTAGTTCTTACAAAGACACACTACAGCTTCTAAGACACACTACAGTCTTATCCAAAACACATACAGTCTTACAAAGATGCAGTTAGTTTACAAGATATACTACAGTCTTTACAAGACACGAACAGTCTTACAAGACGCTCTCTAGTGTTACAAGACACACTGTAGTCTCTTACAGACACACTACAGACTCTTACAAGACACACTACAGTCTTACAAGACACACTAAGTCCTTACAGAGATAAACTCAGGTCTTACAAGACACACTTACAGTTCTTACAGACACACTAAGCCTTACAAGACCACACTGCAGTCTTACAAACACATACTACAGTCTTACAAGAACATACTCTGTCATACAAGACACACTACAGTTCACCCGTTACAAGACACACTACAGTCTTACAAAACACAATTTTGTCTTACAAGCACACTACAGTCTTAACAAGACAATCTACAGTCTTACAAGACTCAACAACAGCCTACAAGACCTACTCAGTCTTACAAGACAATCTACAGTCTTACAGACTACAACAGCCTTAGAAGACACTCTGCTAGTCATTACAAGACACACTAACAGTCTTACAGAACAAACTTACAGTCTTACAAGGACTACTACAGACTTACAGACACACTGCAGTCTTACATGACACACTACAGTCTTACAAGACTCACCACAGCCTTCAAGGACACACTACGTCTTACAAGAAAACTACGTCTTACAGACACACTTTACCGTCTTACAGACACACTGCAGTGCTTACAAGACCCCACACCAGCCTTACAAGACACTCTTTAGTCTTACAGAACACTACAGTCTTATAAGACACACTGCAGCCTTACAAGACACACTGTAGTCTTACAAGACAAATACCGTCTTACAAGACACATATAGCTTGAAAAAGACATACTCTATTCTAAAAAGACACGTACAGTCTTATCAAGGACACACTGTAGTGTCTTCAAGGACACACTGTAGCTTACAAAGGACACACTACAGTCTTACAAGACACACTGCAGTCTTTCAACACACACTTCGTCTTCAAGACGCAGTTTGTCTTACAAGACTCCACTATGTCGTACAAGACACACTACAGCCTTGCAAAACACACTACCGTCTTACAAGACACACTACAGTCTTACAAGACACATTACAGTCTTACAAGACACACTGCAGTCTTACAAGACACACTACAGTCTTACTAGACACACTGCAGTCTTTTAACACACACTACAGTCTTACAAGACACACTACAGTCTTACAAGACTCACTACTGTCTTACAAGACACACTACAGCCTTGCGAAACACACTACCGTCTTACAAGACACACTACAGTCTTTCAAGACACAATACAGTCTTACAAGACACACTACAGTCTTACTAGACACACTACATTCATGCAAGACACAGTGTAATCTAACAAGACACACTGCAGTCTTGCAAGACACACTACAGTCTTACAAGACACACTGCAGTCCTACAAGACACAATACAGTCTTACAAGACAAACTACAGTCTTACTAGACACACTACGGTCATGCAAGACACAGTCTAATCTAACAAGACAACATGCAGTCTGCATGACACCTAAGTCTTGCAAGACACACTGCAGTCTTAAAAGACACACTACTGCCTTACAAGACACATTACAGTCTTACAAGATACACTTCAGTCTTACAAGACACACTGTAGTCTTACAAGACACACTACGCCTTCAAGGCACCACACCGTTCTTTACAAGTCACACTGAAGTCTTACATGTCACACACCAGCCTTACAAGGACAACAATTTAGTTTCTTACAAGACACCACTACCGTCTTACAAGACACACTGCAGTCTTACAAGAATACACACCAGCCTTACAAGACACACTTTAGTACTTACAGACATACTAACAGTTTACAAGACACACGACAGTCTTACAAAACACACTACCAGTTTACAAGACACACTGTAGTCTTTACAGACACAACTACAGTCATTACCAAAACACACTACAGCTCTTACAAGACACACTAAAGTCTTACAAGACCACACTACAGTCTTACGTGACACACTACAGTCTTACAGACACACTACAGTCTTACAAAACACACTGTTAGTCTTACAAGGACACACTGTAGTCTTACAAGACACATCTACAGTCTTACTAGAACAAACTACAGTCTTAAATGACACACTACAGTCTACAAAAGACACTCCACAGTCTTAAAACACACTGTAGTCTTACCAGACACACTCATCTTACAAGTCACACTGCTGTCTTACAAGATGCAGTTAGTCTTACAGGATATTTACAGTCTTACAAGACACCCTACAGTATTTAACAAGACGCACTGTAGTAGGTACAAGTCACATGTAGTCTTACAAGACCACTACAGACTTACATGACAAACTTACAGGTCTTACAAGACACACTACAGTCTTACAAGATAAACTACAGTCTTACAAGACACACTACAGTCTTAAAAGACACACTACAGTCTTACAAGACACACTACAGTCTTACAAGACACACTACAGTTTTTCAAGACACACTACTGTCTTACAAGACACGGACTAGTCTTACAAGACACAGTCTAGTCTTACAAGACACAGTCTAGTCTTACAAGACACACTACAGTCTTAAAAGATACACTACAGTCTTAAAAGACACATTGTCGTCTTACAAGACACACTACAGTCTTAAAAGACACACTACAGTATTGCAAGACACAATACAATCTTACAAGACGCACTTCAGTCTTACTAGAGACACTACAGTCTTATAAGACACACTACAGTCTTACAAGACACAATATGTCTTAAAAGACACACTACAGTCTTAAAAGACACACTACAATCTTACAAGACACACTACAGTCTTACAAGACACATTACAGTCTTAAAGGACAGACTACAGTCTTTCAAGACACACTGCAGTCTTACAAGACACACTGTAGTGTTACAAGACACACTGTAGTCTTACAAGACACACTACAGTCTTACAAGACACCTACTGTCTTACAAGACACACTCCAGTCTTATAAGGACACACTACCGTCTTCCTTTTGCAGGCACATCTACGTCTCCCCTACAGACACACTACAGTCTTACAAAACACCACTACCAGTCTTACAAGACACACTTCACTCTTACAAGACACACTGTAGTCTTACAAGACACACTACAGTTCCACAAGGGGGGGGGGGGGGGGGACACCCACTATTAGTATTACAAGACCACACTACCGTCTTACAGACACAATACAGTCTTCAAGGAGACACATACAGTCATACAAGCAACACTGTTAGTCTTACAAGACACACTGACAGTCTCACAAGACACACTTTAGCTCTACAAGACACACTTACAGTATTACAAGACACACTTACAGTCTTTCAATACACACTACAGTCTTGCAAGAACACTGTAGTCTTACAAGACACACTACAGTCTCAAAAGACACACTTTAGTCTTACAAGACACACTACAGTCTTACAAGACACACTACAGTTTAACAAGACCCCACTACAGTCTTACAAGCACACTCTAGTCTTACAAGCTCACTACAGTCTTACAAGACACACTACAGTCTTACAAGACACACTACAGTCTAACAAGGCACACTAAGTCTTACAAGGACATACTACAGTCTTACATGGACACACTTTACAGTCTTACAAGGCACAATACAGTTCTTACAAAGACACACTATAGTCTTAAAGACCACACTACAGTATTACAAGGAACCACTACACGTCTTACAAAAAACACACTTCAGTCTTACAAGACACATACAGTCTTACAAGACACACTACAGTCTTACAAGTCACACTAAAGACTTACAAAGGACACCACTGTAGTTCTTACAAGAAACCCACTACAGTCTTTACAAGTCTACTGCAGTCTTACAAGACCACTACAGTCTTACACAGACACAATACAATCTTAAATGACACACTACAGTCTTACAAAAAACACTACAGTTTACAAGACAACAATACATTCTTACAAGACACACTACAGTCTTACAGCACACTACAGTTTACAAGACCCACTACAGCTCTTACAAGACACACTACAAGGTCCTTACAAGACAAAACTACTCAGTCTTTCAAGACACACTACAGTCTTACAAGACACTATACAATCTTACAAAGAACACTACAGTTTACAAGACACACTGCAGTCTTAAAGACACAATACAGGTCTTAAAGACACCTACAGTCTTAACAATGGCATAGTACAGCCTTACAAAGAACATTACAGCCTTACAAGGACACTTACAGTCTTACAGACACACTACAGTCTTTCAAAGACACATACAGTCTTCAAGACACACTACCAGTCTTACAACGTCACCACTACCGTCTTACAAGACACACTACAGTCTTACAAGACACACACAGTTCTTCAACGCCACACTCCATCTTACAAGACACACTATAGTCTTAAAGACTCACTAACAGTCTTACAAGAACACACTTACAGTTTAACAAGACAAAACTACAGTCTTACAAGAAAACTCAGTCTTACAATACACACCCAGTCTTAAAAGACGCACATTTGTCTTAAAAGACAACACATCAGTCTTAAAAATAACTCAGTCTAGTCTTGACAGACTCAATTTTGTCTTACAAGACACACTACAGTCTTACAAGAAACAGTACAATTCTTACAAGACACACTACAGTCTTTCAATACACACTGCCATCTAGCAAGACACACTACCAGTCTTAATGGACGCACATACAGTCTTACAAGACACACTACAGTCTTACAAGACACACATACCATCTTCCAGGACACATTTAAGTCTTGCAAGAACACTACAGTCCTTAAAATGACCTCACTACTGTCCTTACAAAGGACATTGCAGTCTCAAAAGACACACTACAGTCTTACAAGACACACTACAGTCTTGCAAGGACACACTACAGTCTACAAGACCACTGTAGTCTCACAAGACACACTTCAGTTCTTAAAAGACACCACAACTGTCTTACAAGACTCACTACAGCCTTACATGACACCCCTATCTGTTCTTACAAGACACACTGACAGTTTACATGTCACACACCAGCCTACAAGACCTCTTTAGTCTTAAAAGACACACTACAGTCTTACATGGACACACTGCAGCCTTACAAGACACCACTCTAGGCTTACAAGACACACTGCCGTCTTGTAAGACACATAAGTCTTGAAAGAACATACTTCATTTCTTACAAGACACACTACAGATTTACAAGACACAACTGTTAGTGTTACAAGACACATGTAGTCTTACAAGACCACAGTACAAGGCATTACACAGAACACTGCAGTTCTTACAACACACACTACCAGTCTTACAAGACATATAGTCTTGTCTTACCAAGACCACCATTCAGTCTTACAAGACACTCTACAGTCTTACAAAAATCAATTTTGTCTTATCTTCTTACACACGACAGTCTTTACTAAGTCAAACTACTGTCATTTATGTATCACATCCCAGCCTTATACATGAAACACTGCAGTCTTACAAGACAATCTACAGTCTTACAAGACATGTACCAGTCTTACAAAGCACAATTTTGTTTTACAAGACACACTACAGTCTTACAAGACAAACTACAGTCTTACAAGACTCCACTACGCCTTACAAGACACACTGCAGTCTTACAAGACACACTACAGTCTTACAAGACTCACTACGGCCTTACAAGACACACTACCATCTTACAAGACAAACTACAGTCTTACAAGACACACTACCGTCTTACAAGACACACTGCAGTCTTACAAGACACACACCAGCCTTACAAGACACTCTTTGTCTTACAAGACACACTACAGTCTTAAAGACACACCTGCGCCTTAAGTCACACTGTAGTCTTAAGGACAAAACTACCGTTTTACAAGACACACTACAGTTTGAAAGACATACTATAGTCTTACAAGACACACTACAGTCTTACAAGACACACTGTAGTGTTACAAGACACACTGTAGTCTTACAAGACACACTACCGTCTTACAAGGACACACTGCAGTCATTTCAACAACCACTACAGTCTTACAAGGACACAGTCTAGTCTTACAAGACTCACTAC
Source organism: Cherax quadricarinatus (assembly GCF_026875155.1). Classification (NCBI taxonomy): domain Eukaryota; kingdom Metazoa; phylum Arthropoda; class Malacostraca; order Decapoda; family Parastacidae; genus Cherax; species Cherax quadricarinatus. The sequence goes on from NW_026467226.1 coordinate 79,519, forward strand.
TGTCTTACAAGTCACACTACAAAGCATTGCAATCTTGTTAGGCTGTTGTGAGTATGTATAGGACTGTTGTTGGTCTTGTAAGGACTGTTGTGTGTGTTGTAAGACCAAAATCCTGTTTGGTAAGGACTGTAGTGTGTCTTGTAAGACTGTAGTGTGTTCTTGTATGGACTAGACTATGTCTTGTAAGACTGTAGTTGATGTGTTGTAAGATGCCAGTGTGTCTTGTAAGACCTGTACTGTGGTCTTGTAAGGACTACAGTGGGTGTCTTGTAACCCAATACAGGTGTGTCTAGTAAATCTGTAGTGTGTTTGTAAGGAATGTAGTATTGGTCTTTCAAGACTGTTGTGTTTTTTTAAGTCGGAAGTGTGGTCTTGTAAGACTAGAGTTGTCTTGTAGGCTGCAGTGTGTTGTAAGACTGTAGTGTGTCTTTTATGGGATAAAGAGTGTCTTGTAAGGCTGGTGTGTGTCTTGTAAGACTGCAGTGTGTATTTGTAAGACAGTAGGGTGTCTTGTAAGGTGTAGATGAGTCTTGTAAGACTGTTGTGTGTCTTTTTTAAGACTGAAGTGTTTTTGTGAGACTACAGTGCGTCTTGTAAGACTGTAGTGTGTCTTGGCAAGACTGTAGTGTGTCTTGTAAGATGTTAGTGTGGCTTTTGAGACTGCAATGTCTTTGTAAGACAGTAGTAGTGTGTCTTTTAAGACTGTAGTGTGTCTTTGACAAGACTGTAATGTGTCTTGCGGGATGTAGTGTGTCTTTGTAAGGACTGTAGTGTGTCATTGTAAGACTGTCAGTGCGTCTTGTATGACTGTAGTGTGTCTTTCTAGAGTGCGTGTGTCTTGAAAGACTTAGTGTGTCTTGTAACGTTTGTACAGTGTCTTGTAGACTGTTGTGTGTCTTGTAAGTCAGAAGTGTGTCTTGCAAGACTAGACTGTGTTTTTTAAGGAATGATGGTGTCTTTAAGAACTACAGTGCGTCTTTTAAGACTGGTGGTGTGTTATTGTAAGACTGTAGTTTTTCTTGTAAGACATGTAGTTTGTCTTGTAAGACTGTAGTGGTCTTGTAAGCTGTAGTGTGTCTTGTAAGGGACTATGTGTGCTTGTTAAGATGGTAGTGTGCGTTGTAAGGACTGTAGTGTGTCTGTAAAGACTGTAGTGTGTCTTGTAAGACGGTAGTGTGCGTTGTAAGGACTGTAGTGTGTCTTGTAAGATGTTAGTTGTCTTGAAAGACTGTAGTGTGTCTTGTAAGACTGTAGAGTGTTTGTAAGGCAGTAATGTGTCTTGTAAGGGCTAGTAACTATGCCTTTTAAGACTGTAGTGTGGCTTGTTAAGGACTGTAGTGTGTCCTTGTAATAGACACTGCAGTGTGTTTGTAAGACTGTGTGTGTCTTTTAAGATTGTATTGTGTCTTGTAAGACTGTAGTTGTCTTGAAAAGACTGTAGTTTGTCTTGTACGTCTCTGTAGTGTGTCTTGTAAGACTGTAGTGGGTCTTGTAAGTCTGTAGTGTGTGTCTTGTTAAGATGTAGTGTGTCTTGTCAAAGATTGTATTTTGTCTTGTAAGGACTGTAGTGTGTTTTTGATAGACTGTAGTGTGTCTTTTTATGATTGTATTGTGTCTTGTAAGACTGTAGTGTGTCTTTGTAAGACTGCTGTGTGTCTTGTAAGATGTAGTGTGTCTTGTAAGGACTACAGTGGGTCTTGTAAGTCTGTAGTGTGTTCTTGTAAGACTGTTAGTGTGTCTTGTAAGGACTGTTAGTGTGTCTTGTAGACTGTAGTGTGTTTGTAAAGACTTAGTGTGTCTTGTAAGACCTGTAGGTGTCTTGTATAAGACTATAGTGTGTTCTTGTAAGACTGTAGTGTGCCCTTGATAAGACTGTAGTGTGTCTTGTAAGACTGTAGTATGTCTTGTAAGGACTGTTAAGTGTGCCTTGTTAGACTGTAGTGTTGTCTTGTAGACTGTAGTGTGTCTGTAAGACTGTTGTGTGTCTTGTAAGACTAGAGTGTGTTTTGTAAGACTGTAGTGGGTCTTGTAAGACTGTAATGTGTCTTGTAAGACTTTGTGTGTCTTGTTAGACTAAAGTGTGTCTTTTGAGACTGTAGTAGTGTCTTGTAAGGACTACAGTGTGGATCTTGTAAGACTGTAGTGTGTTTTGTATGACTGTAGTTGTGTCTTGTAAGACTGTAGTGTGTCTTGTAAGACTAAAGTGTCAACCAAGCATCTTGTGAGACTGTAGAATGTCCAGCAGCTCTCCTGGCTCTGGGACTACAGTGTGTCTTGATCCGACCTGTCCCCACCATCCCGTGTGTCTTGTTAAGACTGTATTGTGTCTTGTAAGATGTAGTGTGTCTTGTAAGACTTAATAGTGTGTCTTGTGAGACTGTAGTGTGTCTTGTAGACTACAGTGTGTCTTCTTGTAAGAGTGACAGTGTGTCTTGTAAGACTGTAGTGTGTTTTGTAAGACTGTAGTGTGTCTTGTAAGACTGTAGTGTGCCTTGCAAGACGGTAGTGTGTCTTTTAAGACTGGAGTGTGTCTTGTAAGGGGACTGTTATGTGTGGTTCTTGTAAGACTGTAGTGTGTCTTGTAAGACTACAGTGTGTCTTGTAACACTACAGTGTGTCTTGTAAGACTGCAGTGTGTCTTGAAAGACTGTAGTCTGTCCTTTAAGACTGTAATGTGTCTTGTAAGACTGTAGTGTGTCTGATAAGATAGTAGTTGTCTTTTAAGAACTGTTGTGTGTCTTTTAAAGACATATTGTGTCTTGTAAGACAGTTAGTGCGTCTTAAAGACTGGTAGTGTCATCTGTAAAGACTGAAGTGCGTCTTGTAAGATTGTATTGTGTCTTGCAATACTGTAGTGTGTCTTTTAAGACTGTAGTGTGTCTTGTAAGACGACAATGTGTCTTTTAAGACTGTAGTGTATCTTGTAAGACTGTAGTGTGTCTTGTAAGACTAGACTGTGTCTTGTAAGGATAGACTGTGTCTAGTAAGCTAGTCCGGTGTCTTGTATCGACAGTTAGGTGTGTCTTGAAAAACTGTAGTGTGTCTTGTAAGACTGTTGTGTGTCTTGTAAGACTGTAGTGTGTCTTTTTAAGGACTGTAGTGTATGTCTTGTAATTATATGAGTAGTTTATCTTGTAAGATTTAGTGTGTCTTGTAAGACTGTAGTGTGTCTGTAAGTCTGTAGTGTGCTTGTAAGGACTACAGTGTGTCTGTACCACTACAGTGCGTCTTGTAGACTGTAGGGTTGTCTTGTAAGACCTGTAGTATATCTTGTAAGACTAGACTGCATCCTTGTAAGACTGCAGTGTGTTCTTGTTAAGACTGTAGTGTTGTCTTGTAAGATACAGTGTGTCTTTTAAGACTGGTTTTAATGTCTTTTGTAAGACTGTAGTTGTGTCTTTTAAGACTGTAGTTTGTCTTGTTAAGACTGTAGCTGTGTCTTGTAAGACTAAAGTGTGTCTTGTAAGACTACAGTGTGTTTTGTAAGACTGTAGTGTGGTCTTGTTAAGACTGTAGGTGTGTCTCGTGAGACTCGTAGTGTGGTCTTGTAAGACTGTAGTGGTCTTGTAAGACTGTAGTTGTGTTTTGTTAAGGACTGTAGTGTTGTACTTGTAAGACTACTCAGTGTGTCTTGTAAGACTGTAGTTGTGTTTTGTAAGCTCTATTAGTGTGTTTGTAAGGACTCTGTAGTATGTCTTGTAAGACTAAAGTGTGTCTTGTAAGGCTGGTAGTGTATCTTGTAAAGACTGCAGTGTGTTTGTAAAGACGGTAGTGTGTCTTGTAAGACTAAAGTGTGTCTTGTTAAGGATGGTGTGTGTCTTGTAAGTCTGCAGTGTGTCCTTTTTGTTAAGTCGGTAGTGTGCTTGAAGCTGTAGCTGTGTCTTGTTAAGACTACAGTGCTGTGTCTTGTAAGACTGAAGTGATATCTTGTAAGACTGTAAATGAGTCTTGTTAAGGCATAGTGTTGTCTTTTTAGACTGCAGTGTGTCTTGCAAGACTTGTAGTGTGTCTTGCAAGGACTGCAGTGTGTCTTGTTAGATTAGACTGTGTCTTGCATGACCGTAGTGTGTCTAGTAAGACTGTAGTTTGTCTTGTAAGACTGTATTGTGTCTTGTAAGACTGCAGTGTGTCTTGTAAGACTGTAGTGTGTCTTGCAAGACTGCAGTGTGTCTTGTTAGATTACACTGTGTCTTGCATGAATGTAGTGTGTCTAGTAAGACTGTAGTGTGTCTGTAAGACTGTATTGTGTCTTGAAAGACTGTAGTGTGTCTTATAAGACTTAAAGTGTGTTTTCGCAAGGCTGTAGTGTGTCTTGTAAGACAGTAGTGAGTCTTGTAAGACTGTAGTGTGTCTTGTAAGACTGTAGTGTGTGTTAAAAGACTGCAGTGTGTTCTAGTAAGACTGTAGTGTGTCTTGTAAGACTGCAGTGTGTCTTGTAAGACTGTAATGTGTCTTGTAAGACTGTAGTGTGTCTTGTAAGACGGTAGTGTGTTTTGCAAGGCTGTAGTGTGTCTTGTAAGACAGTAGTGAGTCTTGTAAGACTAGACTGTGTCTTGTAAGACTGTAGTGTGTGTTGAAAGACTGCAGTGTGTCTTGTAAGACTGTAGTGTGTTTGTAAGACCTAAAGTTGTTGTCCTTGTAACACTACAGTGTGTCTTGTAAGACTGTAGCGTGTCTTGTTAGAATATAGTATGTCTTTCAAGACTATAGTGTGTCTTGTAAGACGGTAGTTTGTCTTGTAAGACTACAGTGTGTCTTGTAAGGCTGCAGTGTGTCTTTTAAGACTGTAGTGTGTCTTGTAAGACTAATAGAGTGGTCTTGTTAGATGGTGTGTGTCTTTGTAAGACTGCAGTGGTCTTGTAAGACGGTAGTTGTGTCTTGTAAGGACTGTAGTTTGTCTTGTAAGACGGTAGTGTGTCTTGTAAGGCTGTAGTGAAGTCTTGGAAAGACTTGTGTGTGTCTTGTAAGACTGCAGTGTGTCTTGTAAGGCTGTAGTGAGTCTTGTAAGACTGTAGTTTGTCTTGTAAGACTGTAGTGTGTCTTGTAAGACTGCAGTGTGTCTTCTAAGGCTGTTGTGAGTCTTGTAAGACTGTAGATTGTCTTGTAAGACTGCAGTGTGTCTTGTAAGGCTGTTGTGAGTCTTGTAAGACGTAGTTTGTCTAGTAAGACTGTAGTGTGTCTTGTAAGACAAAATTGTGTTTTGTAAGACTGTAGTGTGTCTTGTAAGACTGTAGTGTGTCTTGTATGACTAGAGTATGTCTTGTAAGACTGTAGTATGTGTTGTAAGACTGCAGTGTGTCTTGTAAGGCTGTAGTGTGTCTTGTAAGACTGTAGTGTGTCTTGTAAGACTGTAGTTTATCTTGTAAGACTGTAGTGTGTCTTGTAAGACTGTAGTGTGTCTTGTAAGTCTGTAGTGTGTCTTGTAAGACTACAGTGTGTCTTGTAACACTAGAGTGCGTCTTGTAAGACTGTACGGTGTCTTGTAAGACTGTAGTATATCTTGTAAGACTAGACTGCATCTTGTAAGACTGTAGTGTGTTTTGTAAGACTGTAGTGTGTCTTGTAAGACTGTAGTGTGTCTTGTAAGACTACAGTGTGTCTTGTAAGACTGTAGTGTGTTTTGTAAGACTGTAGTGTGTCTTGTAAGACTGTAGTATGTCTTGTAAGACTAAAGTGTGTCTTGTAAGGCTGGTGTGTATCATGTAAGACTGCAGTGTGTCTTGTAAGACGGTAGTGTGTCTTGTAAGACTAAAGTGTCTGTAAGGATGGTGTGTGTCTTGTAAGACTGCAGTGTGTCTTGTAAGACGGTAATGTGCCTTGAAGGCTGTAGTGTGTCTTGTAAGACTACAGTGTGTCTTGTAAGACTGAAGTGTATCTTGTAAGACTGTAATGTGTCTTGTAAGGCTGTAGTGAGTCTTGTAAGGACTGTAGTTTGTCTTGTAGACTGTAGTGTGTTTGTTAAGACAAATTGTGTTTTGTAAGGACTGGGACATGTCTTGTAAGACTGTAGATTGTCTTGTAAGACTGCAGTGTGTCTTGTAAGGCTGTTGTGAGTCTTGTAAGACTGTAGTTTGTCTTGTAAGACTGTAGTGTGTCTTGTAAGACAAAATTGTGTTTTTGTAAACTGTAGTGTGTCTTGTAAGATGTAGTGTGTCTTGTAGGACTAGACTATGATTGTTAGACTGTAGTGTGTGTTGTAAGACTGCAGTGTGTCTTGTAAGACTGTACTTGTCTTGGTAATACTACGATTGGTCTTGTAAACACTCAGTGTGTCTCATTGTAAAATCGTAGTGTGTCTTGTAAGAATGTAGTATGTCTTTCAAGACTGTAGTGTGTCTTTTAAGACTGGTAGTTGTGTCTTGTAGATACAGTGTGTCTTGTAAGGCTGCAGTTGTGTCTTGTAAGACTGTAGTGGTCTTTAAGACTAAAGAGTTCTTGTATGGCTGGTGTGTGTCTTGTAAGACTGCAGTGATGTCTTGTAAGATGTACATTATAGAGTGTCTTGTAAGATACAGTGTGTCTTGTAACACTCAGTGTGTCTTGTATGTCTGTTTGTGTCTTGTAAGAAATGTAGGTTATGTTTTCAGGACTGTAGTGTGTCTTGTAAGACCGGTAGTGTGTCTTGTATGACTACAGTGTGTCTTGTAAGGTGTAGTGTGTTCTTGTAAGACTGTAGTGGTGTCTTGTAAGACTGCAGTGTGTCTTGTAAGATGGTAGTGTGTCTTTAAGATTGTTTTGTGTCTTGAGAAGACTGTAGTGTGTCTTGTAAGGACTTCGTTGTTTGTATGACTGTAGTTGTCTTGTAAGACTGTAGTGGGTCCTTGTAAGACTGTTAGTGTGTTGTAAGACTGTAGTGTGTCTTGTAGATTGTATTGTGTCTGTAAGACAGTAGTGTGTTTTGTATAGACTGTAGTGTGTCTTTTAGATGTATGTGTTTGTAAGACTGTAGTGTGTCTTGTATGGACGGCAGTGTGTCTTGTAAGAATGTAGTGTGTCTTGTAAGGGACATTAAGTGTGTCTTGTAAGTCTCTGTAGTGTGTCTTGTAAGGACTGTAGTGTGTCTTGTATGACTGTAGTGTGTCTTGTAAGACTGTAGTGTGTTTAGTAAGACTGTAGTGTGTCTTGTAGACTGTAGTGTGCTTGTAAGGACTGTAGTGTGTTTGTAAGACTGTAGTGTGTCTTCTAAGACTACAGTGTGTCTTGTAAGTCTGTAGTGTTGTTGTAAGACCTAAGTGTGTCTTGTAAGGCTGCAGTGGTGTCTTGTAAGACAGTAGTGTGTCTTGTAAGACTAAAGTGTGTCTAGTAAGGCTGGTGTGTTGTCTTGTAAGACTGCATGGTGTCTTGTAAGACGGTAGTGTGCATTGAAGGCTGTAGTGTGTATGTAAGGACTACAGTGTGTCTTGTAAGACTTGAAGTGTATCTTGTAAAGACTGTAATGTGTTTGTAAGGCAGTAGTGTGTCTTTTTAAGACTGCAGTGTGTCTTGCCCAAAAAAAAAAAGACTGTAGTGTGTCTTGCAGACTGCCAGTGTTGTCTTGTTAGATTAGACTGTGTCTTGCTGACTGTAGTGTGTCTGTAAGAAACTGTAGTGTGTCTTGTAAGGACGTATTGTGTCTTGTAAAGATGCAAGTGTGTCCCTGTAAGACTGTGTGTGTCCTTGTAAGATGAGTGCGTCTTGTAAGACTGTAGTGTGTCTTGCAAGAGTGCAGTGTGGTCTTGGAAAGACTGTAGTGTGTCTTGTAAGATTGTACTGTGTCTTGTAAGACTGTAGTGTGTATCTTGTAAGACAGAAAGTAATGTGTCTTGCAAGACTAGGGGACTGTGTTTTTAAAGACTGATGTGTGTCTTGTAAGACTACAGGTGCGTTTTTTAAAGGACTGGTGTGGTGTATTGTAAGACTTGTAGTTTGTCTTGTAAGGACTGTAGTTCCAAATAAGTATTACAAGACAAATACGTCTACAATACCACACCAGTCTTTAAAAGACGCACTGTAAGTCTTACAAGACCAACACATCAGTCTTAAAAATCACAGTCTAGTCTTGCAAGGACACACTTCTGTCGTACAAGACACACGACAGTCTTACAAGACACAGTACATTTCTTTACAAGGACCACACTACAGTCTTTCAAGAACCTGCACTCTTGCACAGAACACTACATCTTACAAGACGCACTACAGTCTTACAAGACACACTACAGGTCTTACTGGGACACACCTTGCAGTCTTTACAAGACACAATACAGTCTCCCCTACAAGACACACCTCAGTTTACTAGACACAACTACAGTCATGCAACGACACGTGTCTAATCTAACAGACACACTGCAGTCTTGCAAGACACACTACGTCTTGCAAGACACACTGCAGTTTTAAAAGACTCACTACTGCCTTACAAGGCACATTACAGTCTTACAAGATACACCTCTCAGTTCTTACAAGACACAAACTGTAGTCTTACAAGACACACTACAGCCTTCAAGGCCACACTACCGTCTTACAAAACCACTGCAGTCTTACAAGACACACACCAGCCTTCAAGACAACTTTAGTTTACAAGACACACTATCGTTTACAAGACCACACTGCAGCCTTTCAAGACACACTTTAGTCTACAAGGCACACTACAGTCTTACAAGACTCACAATGTAGCTTACAAGACACACTACAGTCTTACAAGACCACATAAGTCTTACAAGACACACTTACAGTTCTTACAATACACCACTTCAGTCTTACTAAACACACTACAGTCTTCTAGACACACTACGTCTTACAAGGCACACTACGTTTACAAGACACACTACAGACTTACAAGGACACACTGTCGATCTTACAAGACACTCTACAGTCTTACAAGGACACACTGCGTCTTACAAGACCACACTACAGTCATACAAGACACAATACCAATCTTAAAAGACACACTACAGTCTTACAAAACACACTACTGTATTACAAGACACAATACAATCTTACATGACACACTTACAAGTCTTACAAGACAACACTACCAGTCTTACAAGACCCACTACAGTCTTTCAAGACACACTACAGTCTTACAAGCAATCGACAGTCTTACAAGACACACTACAGTATTGCAGACACAATCCAATCTTAAAAGAAACATACAGTCTTACAAGACACACTGCGTCTTACAAGCAAACTTACAGTCTTACAAGACACACTACAGCCGTACAAGACACACTGTAGTTTACAAGACCATACCGTCTTACAAGACAACTACAGTCTTGAAAGACATAAATTACATTCTTACAAGAACTCTACAGACTTACAAGACACACTGTAGTGTTACAAGACACACTGTAGTCTTACAAGACACGTTAAGTTTACAAGACACACTGCAGTCTTACAAGACACATCACCACGCTTACAGAGACACCTTTAGTCTTTTATTGACACACTACCAGGTCTTACAAGACACTCTGCAGCCTTACAAAGACACACTGTAGTCTTACAAGGGCACACTACGTCTTAAAAGACACTCTACAGTCTTGAAAGACATTCTACATTATTACAAGACACACTACAGATTTTCAAGGACACACTGTAGTGTTACAAGACACACTGTTATATTACAAGACACAGATACCAGTCTTACAAGACACACTGCGTCTTACAACAACACACTACAGTCTTTTCATGTCATAGTTAGTCATACAAGGACACACTACAGTCTTACAAGACACACTACAGTCTTACCAAACACTTTTTTGTCTTACAAGGACACTCTTACAGTCTTACCAAGACAAAACTACAGTCTTAAAGACTAACAACAGCACTTACAAGACACACTGCAGTCTTACAAGGACAACTACAGTCTTGTACAAGACATGTTCCAGTCTTACAAACACAATTTTGTTTACAAGGCACATACCGTCTTTACAAGACAAACGACAGTCTTACAAGACTCACTACAGCCTTACAAGACACATTACAGTCTTACAAGATACACTTCAGTCTTACAAGACACACTGTAGTCTTACAAGACACACTACAGCCTTCAAGGCACATTACCGTCTTACAAGACACACTGACCAGTCTTAAAAGACACACACCAGCTTACAAATGAACACACTTTAGTCTTACAAGAACACACTACCGTTTACAAAGACACACTTGCAGTCTTACATGATACACACCAGCCTTACAAGACACACTTTAGTCTTACAAGACATACTACAGTCTTACAAGACACACTACAGTCTTACAAAACACACTACAGTCTTACAAGACACACTGTAGTTCTTACAAAGACACACTACAGCTTCTAAGACACACTACAGTCTTATCCAAAACACATACAGTCTTACAAAGATGCAGTTAGTTTACAAGATATACTACAGTCTTTACAAGACACGAACAGTCTTACAAGACGCTCTCTAGTGTTACAAGACACACTGTAGTCTCTTACAGACACACTACAGACTCTTACAAGACACACTACAGTCTTACAAGACACACTAAGTCCTTACAGAGATAAACTCAGGTCTTACAAGACACACTTACAGTTCTTACAGACACACTAAGCCTTACAAGACCACACTGCAGTCTTACAAACACATACTACAGTCTTACAAGAACATACTCTGTCATACAAGACACACTACAGTTCACCCGTTACAAGACACACTACAGTCTTACAAAACACAATTTTGTCTTACAAGCACACTACAGTCTTAACAAGACAATCTACAGTCTTACAAGACTCAACAACAGCCTACAAGACCTACTCAGTCTTACAAGACAATCTACAGTCTTACAGACTACAACAGCCTTAGAAGACACTCTGCTAGTCATTACAAGACACACTAACAGTCTTACAGAACAAACTTACAGTCTTACAAGGACTACTACAGACTTACAGACACACTGCAGTCTTACATGACACACTACAGTCTTACAAGACTCACCACAGCCTTCAAGGACACACTACGTCTTACAAGAAAACTACGTCTTACAGACACACTTTACCGTCTTACAGACACACTGCAGTGCTTACAAGACCCCACACCAGCCTTACAAGACACTCTTTAGTCTTACAGAACACTACAGTCTTATAAGACACACTGCAGCCTTACAAGACACACTGTAGTCTTACAAGACAAATACCGTCTTACAAGACACATATAGCTTGAAAAAGACATACTCTATTCTAAAAAGACACGTACAGTCTTATCAAGGACACACTGTAGTGTCTTCAAGGACACACTGTAGCTTACAAAGGACACACTACAGTCTTACAAGACACACTGCAGTCTTTCAACACACACTTCGTCTTCAAGACGCAGTTTGTCTTACAAGACTCCACTATGTCGTACAAGACACACTACAGCCTTGCAGAACAACACTACCGTCTTACAAGACACCTACAGTCTTACAAGACACATTACAGTCTTACAAGACACACTGCAGTCTTACAAGACACACTACAGTCTTACTAGACACACTGCAGTCTTTTAACACACACTACAGGTCTTACAAGACACACTACAGTCTTAACAAGACTCACTACTGTCTTTACAAGACCACACTACAGCCTTGCGAAACACACCTACCCGTCTTACATGACACACTACAGTCTTTCAAGACACAATACAGTCTTACAAGACACACTACAGTCTTACTAGACACACTACATTCATGCAAGACACAGTCTAATCTAACAAGACATACTGCAGTCTGGCAAGTCCTCCATAACAGTCTTACAAGACACACTGCAGTCTTACAAGACACAATACAGTCTTACAAGACACACTACAGTCTTACTAGACACACTACGTGTCATGCAAGACACAGTCTAATCTAACAAGACAACATGCAGTCTGCATGACACCTAAGTCTTGCAAGACACACTGCAGTCTTAAAAGACACACTACTGCCATACAAGACCCATTACAGTCTTAAAGATACACTTCAGTCTTAAAGACACACTGTAGTCTTACAAGACACACTACGCCTTCAAGGCACCACACCGTTCTTTACAAGTCACACTGAAGTCTTACATGTCACACACCAGCCTTACAAGGACAACAATTTAGTTTCTTACAAGACACCACTACCGTCTTACAAGACACACTGCAGTCTTACAAGAATACACACCAGCCTTACAAGACACACTTTAGTACTTACAGACATACTAACAGTTTACAAGACACACGACAGTCTTACAAAACACACTACCAGTTTACAAGACACACTGTAGTCTTTACAGACACAACTACAGTCATTACCAAAACACACTACAGCTCTTACAAGACACACTAAAGTCTTACAAGACCACACTACAGTCTTACGTGACACACTACAGTCTTACAGACACACTACAGTCTTACAAAACACACTGTTAGTCTTACAAGGACACACTGTAGTCTTACAAGACACATCTACAGTCTTACTAGAACAAACTACAGTCTTAAATGACACACTACAGTCTACAAAAGACACTCCACAGTCTTAAAACACACTGTAGTCTTACCAGACACACTCATCTTACAAGTCACACTGCTGTCTTACAAGATGCAGTTAGTCTTACAGGATATTTACAGTCTTACAAGACACCCTACAGTATTTAACAAGACGCACTGTAGTAGGTACAAGTCACATGTAGTCTTACAAGACCACTACAGACTTACATGACAAACTTACAGGTCTTACAAGACACACTACAGTCTTACAAGACAAACTAAAGTCTTACAAGACACACTACAGTCTTACAAGACACACTACAGTCTTACAAGACACACTACAGTCTTACAAGACACACTACAGTTTTTCAAGACACACTACTGTCTTACAAGACACGGACTAGTCTTACAAGACACAGTCTAGTCTTACAAGACACAGTCTAGTCTTACAAGACACACTACAGTCTTACAAGATACACTACAGTCTTAAAAGACACATTGTCGTCTTACAAGACACACTACAGTCTTAAAAGACACACTACAGTATTGCAAGACACAATACAATCTTACAAGACGCACTTCAGTCTTACTAGACACACTACAGTCTTACAAGACACACTACAGTCTTACAAGACACAATAAGTCTTACAAGACACACTACAGTCTTAGAAGACACACTACAATCTTACAAGACACACTACAGTCTTACAAGACACATTACAGTCTTAAAGGACAGACTACAGTCTTTCAAGACACACTGCAGTCTTACAAGACACACTGTAGTGTTACAAGACACACTGTAGTCTTACAAGACACACTACAGTCTTACAAGACACACTACAGTCTTACAAGACACACTCCAGTCTTATAAGGACACACTACCGTCTTCCTTTTGCAGGCACATCTACGTCTCCCCTACAGACACACTACAGTCTTACAAAACACCACTACCAGTCTTACAAGACACACTTCACTCTTACAAGACACACTGTAGTCTTACAAGACACACTACAGTTCCACAAGGGGGGGGGGGGGGGGGACACCCACTATTAGTATTACAAGACCACACTACCGTCTTACAGACACAATACAGTCTTCAAGGAGACACATACAGTCATACAAGCAACACTGTTAGTCTTACAAGACACACTGACAGTCTCACAAGACACACTTTAGCTCTACAAGACACACTTACAGTATTACAAGACACACTTACAGTCTTTCAATACACACTACAGTCTTACAAGACACACTGTAGTCTTACAAGACACACTACAGTCTCAAAAGACACACTTTAGTCTTACAAGACACACTACAGTCTTACAAGACACACTACAGTTTAACAAGACCCCACTACAGTCTTACAAGCACACTCTAGTCTTACAAGCTCACTACAGTCTTACAAGACACACTACAGTCTTACAAGACACACTACAGTCTAACAAGGCACACTAAGTCTTACAAGGACATACTACAGTCTTACATGGACACACTTTACAGTCTTACAAGGCACAATACAGTTCTTACAAAGACACACTATAGTCTTAAAGACCACACTACAGTATTACAAGGAACCACTACACGTCTTACAAAAAACACACTTCAGTCTTACAAGACACATACAGTCTTACAAGACACACTACAGTCTTACAAGTCACACTAAAGACTTACAAAGGACACCACTGTAGTTCTTACAAGAAACCCACTACAGTCTTTACAAGTCTACTGCAGTCTTACAAGACCACTACAGTCTTACACAGACACAATACAATCTTAAATGACACACTACAGTCTTACAAAAAACACTACAGTTTACAAGACAACAATACATTCTTACAAGACACACTACAGTCTTACAGCACACTACAGTTTACAAGACCCACTACAGCTCTTACAAGACACACTACAAGGTCCTTACAAGACAAAACTACTCAGTCTTTCAAGACACACTACAGTCTTACAAGACACTATACAATCTTACAAAGAACACTACAGTTTACAAGACACACTGCAGTCTTAAAGACACAATACAGGTCTTAAAGACACCTACAGTCTTAACAATGGCATAGTACAGCCTTACAAAGAACATTACAGCCTTACAAGGACACTTACAGTCTTACAGACACACTACAGTCTTTCAAAGACACATACAGTCTTCAAGACACACTACCAGTCTTACAACGTCACCACTACCGTCTTACAAGACACACTACAGTCTTACAAGACACACACAGTTCTTCAACGCCACACTCCATCTTACAAGACACACTATAGTCTTAAAGACTCACTAACAGTCTTACAAGAACACACTTACAGTTTAACAAGACAAAACTACAGTCTTACAAGAAAACTCAGTCTTACAATACACACCCAGTCTTAAAAGACGCACATTTGTCTTAAAAGACAACACATCAGTCTTAAAAATAACTCAGTCTAGTCTTGACAGACTCAATTTTGTCTTACAAGACACACTACAGTCTTACAAGAAACAGTACAATTCTTACAAGACACACTACAGTCTTTCAATACACACTGCCATCTAGCAAGACACACTACCAGTCTTAATGGACGCACATACAGTCTTACAAGACACACTACAGTCTTACAAGACACACATACCATCTTCCAGGACACATTTAAGTCTTGCAAGAACACTACAGTCCTTAAAATGACCTCACTACTGTCCTTACAAAGGACATTGCAGTCTCAAAAGACACACTACAGTCTTACAAGACACACTACAGTCTTGCAAGACACACTACAGTCTTACAAGACACACTGTAGTCTCACAAGACACACTTCAGTTCTTAAAAGACACCACAACTGTCTTACAAGACTCACTACAGCCTTACATGACACCCCTATCTGTTCTTACAAGACACACTGACAGTTTACATGTCACACACCAGCCTACAAGACCTCTTTAGTCTTAAAAGACACACTACAGTCTTACATGGACACACTGCAGCCTTACAAGACACCACTCTAGGCTTACAAGACACACTGCCGTCTTGTAAGACACATAAGTCTTGAAAGAACATACTTCATTTCTTACAAGACACACTACAGATTTACAAGACACAACTGTTAGTGTTACAAGACACATGTAGTCTTACAAGACCACAGTACAAGGCATTACACAGAACACTGCAGTTCTTACAACACACACTACCAGTCTTACAAGACATATAGTCTTGTCTTACCAAGACCACCATTCAGTCTTACAAGACACTCTACAGTCTTACAAAAATCAATTTTGTCTTATCTTCTTACACACGACAGTCTTTACTAAGTCAAACTACTGTCATTTATGTATCACATCCCAGCCTTATACATGAAACACTGCAGTCTTACAAGGACAATCTACAGTCTTACAAGACATGTCCAGTCTTACAAAGGCACAATTTTGTTTTACAAGACCACACTACAGTCTTACAAGGACAAACTACAGTTTACAAGACTCCACTACGCCTTAAAGACACACTGCAGTCTTACATAGACACACTACAGTCTTACAGACTCACTAACGGCCTCTACAAGACACAATACCATCTTACAAGACAAACTACAGTCTTACAAGGACACACTACCGTCTTCACAGACACACTGCAGTCTTTACAAGACAACACCAGCCTTACAAGACACTCTTTGTCTTACAAGACACACTACAGTCTTAAAGACACACCTGCGCCTTAAGTCACACTGTAGTCTTAAGGACAAAACTACCGTTTTACAAGACACACTACAGTTTGAAAGACATACTATAGTCTTACAAGACACGCTACAGTCTTACAAGACACACTGTAGTGTTACAAGACACATGTAGTCTTACCAAGACACACTACCGTCTTACAAGGACACACTGCAGTCATTTCAACAACCACTACAGTCTTACAAGGACACAGTCTAGTCTTACAAGACTCACTACTGTCTTACAAGTCACACTACAAAGGTGTCTTGTAAGACTGTAGTGTGTCTTGTAACACTGTAGTTTGTCTTGTAAGACTACAGTGTATCTTGTAAGACATTAGTGCGTCTTGTAAGACTGTAGTGTGTCTTGTAAGACTGTAGTGTGTCTTGTAAGACTGTAGTGTGTCTTGTAAGACTATAGTGTGTCTTGTAAGACTGTAGTGTGTCTTGTAAGACAGTACTGTGTCTTGTAAGATTGTAGTGTGTCTTTTAAGACCCTAGTGTGTCTTGTAAGACTGTAGTGTGTCTTATAAGATTGTAGTGTGTCTTGTAAGACTGTAGTGTGTCTTGTAAGATTGTAGTGTGTCTTGTAAGACTCTAGTGTTTCTTGTAAGACTGTAGTGTGTCTTGTAAGACTGTAGTGTGTCTTTTAAGACTCTAGTGTGTCTTGTAAGACTGTAGTGTGCCTTGTAAGATTGTAGTGTGTCTTTTAAGACTCTAGTGTGTCTTGTGAAACTGTAGTGTGTCTTGTAAGATTGTAGTGTGTCTTGTAAAACTGTAGTGTGTCTTGTAAGACTGTAGTGTGTCTTGTAAGACTGTAGTGTGTCTTGTAAAACTATAGTGTGTCTTGTAAGACTACAGTGTGTCTTTTAAGACTGTAGTATGTCTTGTAAGATTAGGCTGTGTCTTGTAAGACTGCAGTGTGTCTTGGAGGACTGTAGTGTGTCTTGTAAGACTGTAGTGTGTCTTGTAAGACTGTAGTGTGTCTTCTAAGACTGTAGTGGGTCTTGTAAGATTGTAGTGTGTCTTGTAAGACTGTAGTGTGTCTTGTAAGACTGTAGTATGTCTTGCAAGACTGTAGTGTAGCTTTTAAGACTCTAGTGTGTCTTGTAAGATTGTAGTGTGTCTTTAAAGACTGTAGTGTGTCTTGTAAGACTGTAGTGTGTCTTGTAAGATTAGGCTGTGACTTGTAAGACTGCGGTGTGTCTTGTAAAACTGTAGTGTGTCTTGTAACACTGCAGTGTGTCTTGTAAGACTGTAGTGTCTCTTGCAAGACTGTAGTGTGTCTTGTAAGACTACAGTGTGTCTTGTAAGACTGTAGTTTGTTTTGTAAGACTGTAGTGAGTCTTGTAAGACTGTAGTGTGTCTTGTAAGACTGTAGTGTGTCTTGTAGGACTGTAGCATATCTTTTAAGACTGTAGTGTGTCTTGTAAGACTGTAGCGTGTGTTGTAAGACTGTAGTGTGTCTTTTAAGACTCTAATTTGTCTTCTAAGACTGCAGTGTGTCTTGTAAGACTGTAGTATGTCTAGTAGGACTACAGTGTGCCTTGCAAGACTGTAGTGTATTTTGTAAGACTAAAGTGTGTCTTGTAAGACTTGTGTGTCTTGTAAGACTATAGTGTGCCTTGTAAGACTGTAGTGTGTCTTGAAAGACTACAGTGTATCTTGTAAGACTGTAGTTTGTCTTGTAAGACTGTAGTGTGTCGTGTAAGACTGTAGTGTGTCTTGTAAGACTGTAGTGTGTCTTGTAAGACTGTAGTGTCTTTTAAGGCTGTAGTGTGTCTTGTAAGACTGTAGTGTGTCTTGTAAGACTGCAGTGTGCCTTGTAAGACTGCAGTGTGTCTTGTAAGACTGTAGTGTGTCTTGTAAGGCTGCAGTGTGTCTTTTAAGACTGTAGTGTGTCTTGTAAGACTGTAGTGTGTCTTGTAAGAGTGTAGTGTGTCTTGTAAGACTGCAGTGTGTCTAGTAAGACTGTAGTGTGTCTTGTAAGGCTGCAATGTGTCTTGTAAGACTGTAGTGTGTCTTGTAAGACTGTAGTGTGTCTTGTAAGACTGCAGCGTGTCTTGTAAGACTGCAGTGTGTCTTGTAAGACTGTAGTGTGTCTTGTAAGACTGTAGTGTGTCTTGTAAGAGTGTAGTGTGTCTTGTAAGACTGCAGTGTGTCTAGTAAGACTGTAGTGTGTCTAGTAAGACAACAGTGTGCCTTGCAAGATTGTAGTGTATCTTGTAAGACTAAAGTGAGTCTTGAAAGACTGTAGTGTGTCTTGTAAGACTGTAGTGTGTCTTGTAAGACTGTAGTGTGTCTATAAAGACTGAG